>VYZX01026947.1:325056-473156 GCA_013401335.1 Brachypteracias leptosomus
GACAACTACTTATATACATAATCTAAAGTGCAATTCTATACCATGCTACAAGTGAGGTGCTTGTATGAGCAAGGCTGTGGCATGGTGCTCTGTCAGTTCCTTTGTGATAAAGCAAAGGAGACTGGCTGGATTGTTTGTTTCTTCTCTATATCCATCTTCCCCATATTTCAACCAAGTATTTACTGATCCTGGTAAGCTTTCATATCATGATCACTTCAATGGTGTTTCAGGTTTGATGATAAGGATAAGGGAGAGTAACTTCAAAAGTGGTGAAGAGGTTTACTGATAGCTGTCTGAGGGAAAAATATTTTTAAATGGATTATTTTCCTGCTTAGCCTCGTATGCAACTGCTGCCTTTTCAGGCAGTCACTGAATAATCAAACTCATTTCAAAATTGTTGATTTTAGGTTTCTGTGGATTATCTAAACAGAATTGGAAACTTCACCTTACCAACCCGGAAGGAGTTGGGCACAGTGCTGGGTGGAACTTGCACTGCTGGGATGGCTTGTTTATGTTAGTAAACACAATCCTTTTTAGAAGGACTTCAAGTTACCATTTCTAATTCCCCAACTTGCTGCTTTCAACCTGGTTGTGGTACCTTGCTTTAATCAAGCTAAAGCATAAAGACAGGCAAACAAATATGGCTTTCAAAATTTGGATTTGAGACATTTGCAGTCTTGATGACTGTCCCACTCAAATACAGAGTCAAAGTTGTTCAGGTATTTCTGGAACAAGAAATTTGGAAGATGCAACGTAGAGTCCAGCAACTTATATTTTTATGGCAGGGAAGCTTTTCATAGGACAGTACTCCTAAGTTGTTCATGTAGTCCCAACTCAGTTTGTTGCATGTCAGGAAAGAACTCTGGTTACTGATGTGGAAATTAAGCACATGCTCTAAGGGATGACCAGACTGTATTTTTCTCCTAAGTGATCAGACTTTCATTTCAGTATTTTCACTGGGTCACAGATGTGCAAGGAAATTTATGAGCACTTCTGTTTGTAGTTCAGTGAAATGCCCAGTGTAATCTCGTATGCCAGTGGATGATTAAGCCCTTCCTTGCCATTAAATGACTAGGGAAACTTCTTCCAACGCTTCAAGTAGCTGTAATGGAGAATGAGCTTTTAACTCTTTGCAATTCTGTTTCTTCTGCAAGTTGAGTTTCACTGAGAATGAAGACCAGAATTTATAGGATATTTAATAAGTCCCAAGCGGACTTTTAACATTGTCATTGATTTATACTAGTAAATCCTAGTGCAAACTTTACTCTGCAACAATCAGTAAGATTCTTTGCCTCTGGCTTCAGCATGGCCAAGATCAATATTAAGAATAATTGCAAGTTGACTGTTAAAACTGAAGTTCATAGCAGAAAAATGGGCTGGGTGTAAATCCTGTCTACAGACAGGCTCCGTTTTTTCTGTTCCTTCTCTGCAGTTAACATTGGATAGATGTATGGGGTATATAAGTCAATATATATTTAATTCACGTAGGCTGCAGATGACTTCATCGTAGCAGAACTTCCTTTGTCATTTGTAGATATAGTAGTGCATCTTTTAATGAAACCAAACCTTCTAAATGTAGCTTTTCAGGAACTGATACACTTAAGTCACGTACAGCTGTTGATAGCTAAGAAGCAAAAAATACCACAGCAGTTCTCACATACTGCTCTCAAGGTTAGTGCCACAGTTATGGAGAACAAGTTATTTTCAAAAACAGCACTTTGGCAAGATGTTTCTGGCAAAACAATGAAATTTGTTCACATTTCACGTAATTACTTTATAGGTAAAAATAACAGTAAAAAGGTTCTTCAGTATTTCTACTGGGTGCATTTCTCAGGGAATTATATATTTGAATAGTTTTAAAATTGTATTTCTATCAAGATGCTGAAATGCAAGTTGTATATCTAGCTGAGATACGCAGATGTCTACTTCACATTTTAAAATATAATATAAAAAGTTTTGCTAAAGGCAGAAATTCTTGTAGAATCTTAATGATTATTATCATTACTTCCTTTAATGATGGATAAATTTAATCAGCTTAAAAACTGTAGTCCTTGGTAGCTGTTCTGGAGGAGTTCCATATAATAAGATGTTCATTTTATGAGCTTTAACTTTGCAACAGTGGCCTAAAATTTATTACATATGTTTCATTTTGAGCTGGAAATAGTATAACCAATAATTGGTTTAAACAAGTGCTTTTGTACACCTGCTGTGTATGAAAGGATGCTGTTGGGTTTGGGTTTTTTTTAATGCTGTAGCATTTTCCTGTAGAAGGATATGTGCTTTACTGATACTGGAATAACGCTGTGCAGTAGTGTCCTGAGAAAGTCCAGGGCTAGTTCTGAGCAGGCTGCTTTGTATATGGCACAGTACAGCACCAGCAGCACACCAATGAGTGCCAGAAATAATTTAGTTACGATAGCAAAGCCTGTAGGACTAACCTAATTGGCTTGTCTTCCACCATCTAGCTCTAGATCCAGCTCGGGTATCTCTACACAGCACTACTCAGTATGGTGCAAACAGCCTAAAAGCTTAATCTCGTGCATATTTTAAAGTAAGTAGCTTTATTCACTTGGCTAGCTCTGTTTGGAATTAGACACATGTCTAAATAAGTATTTGCTCTTGGAATGTACAAGGTAGAATTAAACTCCACAGGTTGAATTGCTTCTTTGGTTGGTGGGTAAGTGAAAGCTTGGGGCAGCACAGCAGTTCTGCACTGGAAGTGAAAAAGAGAGAAAATAAGGAAAAAACAGGTGGAGCCATAGGTAAAAAAAAATTAAAAAATAAAAAAATCACTTTTTAGCAAAGGTTGGCAGCTTCAAAATGATATTGTTTGCGAAATTGTAGTTTAAATAGAAGTGATCTGCACTTCAGTTTTAAAGCTAAATTGATTTTTAGTGCAACAATTTTAGTCAAACTATTCCTGAAAGAAATGCATGGGATCATTAACATTAGAAAAAGTATTAATAGCATTTTCTTGAGAATACATTTCAACAAACACTAACAAATCACCAAGTTCTTTCTGTATCAGAGACAACACTTTGGAGTTCAAAGGCTGTTTGCTGAAACTTCAGGACAAATGTTAACGATGGGCTGAGCAGAGCTTCTAATGTGGAAATAGGGAACTTGGCTGAAGAGCAAAGCCAGGATAAATAAACATGTAAATTCAGCCATCGTTCATCCTAAGCAAAGCGATACAGAAATAGCTGCAAACTTTACTAAGCAGCTGTGACTTCCCTTTTGTANTAGCATCCGAGGAGGACTCTGTCCATTCTGCCTCTGGTCCCAATTCATATGTTCCTGAATCCAGTTCCTGTCAGCTGCTGAGCCCAGTTTGGGACTTCCCCAGTCCTGCCCCACTGCATCAGTGGTGATGGTGATGTAATTGCCATCAGGGGAGTGGGTTGGTTTGATACTGGTTTTGTATGTATTTGTATACATTCCATTTTATTATTATTATCTTCATTAAAGCTGTTTTAGTTTTCTAATCTGTAAGTCTCTCTTTCATTCCTTTTCTCTCCCATTTGGTAGGGGAGCCAACAGCGATCCGAAGTCTCTCCCTTATCCCCTTTCACTTTCCTTTTCTCCGGGAGGAAAGAGGGGTTAACAGGGAGCGTCTGTTATAGGTCTAGCAGACTGACCCTAAACCTTGACACTTGTGATCTAGTTCAAGATGAAAACTGATCGTTCACTGCTGAAGTTGGGGTTTTTTTCCAAATAGGTGAGATCTTTACATACACCTGAGTCATAAGGAAAGTTAAGGCTAACGGTTGGTTGGGATTTGAGTTGCCCAGCTGGCCTCACTATGTACATTTCTCTCCTTAAGCCTTTCTGTGGAAAAGAAGTGAGTTTAGTACTCTCACTTGGCTTGTATTTTCAAAGTATGCAATGGAGTGAGGTGCTCTCTAGGGCTGTGCTTCCATGAGAAGTAAAGGGCTAACCCTCTCATGCTTCTTCAAAAATATCTGCTCTTCAGTCACTTGTTCATACCCCTGTTTTTCAATATCTAGTAAGTCTTGGTGTAAAGAGAAGTGCAAACTATAACAGAGACATACTCAAGAAGACTGACAATGTTTGAGGTTTTGCACTACTCCCAATCTCTGTTGTAACAGAGGTAACTCAGAACTGTGTCTCACCTCATCTGCTTTCTGAATTAAGGATTCAAATAGGGTTTTACCTAGTTTTCATAATGAGAAACCTGGAGTGAGACTAACTTAGTCTACAAAATCTCATTATCTGGGTTTTCATTTGGGGTCATTTGTCAGTACTGTAGCAGAATTACATCACTTTAAATAAGTTTAATGCTGAGAAGAGGAATTAGACCGTTGAATCTGAAACCCTCCTAGGATATCATGGGTGTTACTGCTGTTTGGAGCTCACCAAATCCTAATGCTTTGTGGGGTTTTTACCTTTTTTTTCTAGTTTTGGAAGGGGGTGTCTTTTTTTCTTAATCTTTTACTAATGCTAAAATAACCTGGATTAACAATTTTACCACTGAAGTTTCTCTGCTTCAAGGACTGGCACAATGTATACTAAAAATTATACTTAGCGTAAGTATTTCTAGGTATGGGTTTGTGTACACTTAGACACTGCGACTTCAAATATTAGCCCTGAACCTACGTGTTAGCCTTTTTACAGTAGAAACTTGGATATAGACATCAAATGCCTTTTTCCAAAGGCTGTGCTAAAAGATCCTAGCCCGTGGATTTTTTTTCATGATCTCCTGTCCTTGATAGTCCTCAACCTGGATGCAGAGATACTTCCTTAAGAAGTATCCTTAAGATGCAGAGATGCATCCTCTTAAGGATGCATCAAATTCAGTTCCCTTGGCTGCTTTGCCAAGTTTCCAAACCCAGTTTATAGCATAGCACCAGTTCTGACTGTATTTGTTTTGTAGTATTTAAATGTTTTTGCCTCAGATACTGGTGTGTCCCTACTCACAGGTTTTGATCCTCATTAATTTAGTATCTTTGTAGTCAAAGAGTGCTATGCATATGAGAGATGTTTGCAGTTCTCAGTTCTGAGAGCCTCCAGGTGAAGGGTGATCCCTGCAGCTGGGGCCTTATGAGAGCAGGCAGGAAAGAGAAAATGCTGAGCTGAAACAAGGCAAGCTAGGAAGACTCCTGGGACCATGATTCCTCAGATTTTTGTTTCAAAACCAGACAGGATCCTAGAGCCACAGTAAAAACCTATTTGCTATTTTCACTGGCATGATAAGATGGAGTCTGTCAGTCATGTGAAACTGTATTGCTCATAAAATCCCATGCTTTTGGGTAAAGGACACAAGTGAATCCTGATTGCAGCTTTGCTACTTGGCAATGCCTGGGGAGATGGATGGACTTGGAACTTCAGCGAATACAACTTCATTGGCCCTCATGACAGCTACTGAGAGAGGTTTTTTTCTCAGCTTCACAAGGAGCTAAGGCAGGCTTTTTAGACACACCTTGCATTCAGAGATGCGTTGAGGCAGACACTTTTGTAAATCCACTAAAGAGAAGGAAAATAGGAAGGAGCTCTTCCATTGCTATTTTTATGCTCCCTTACATCACATATACAAGGACACCGTGTTCAACATTTGTGCGTTTTAAATAACTAGCCTGGTGCTTGGGATATCTGTGTCTAGTTTTGCTACTTTGCTACAGGCAACCTCTGTCACCTTTGGACTTCACTTAATATAGTTGTCTCTGTTTCTCACCTGTGAAAACAAGGCTCAAAGTACTCTACACTTCAAAGGCCTTTTTTTTTTTTGAGAATAATTGCGTTCCTGTTACAGTAAGAACAATCCTAAAGTGCACAAAGCAGAGGGACACCACGCATGAGTGATACTCTCCTACCTGGGAAGGCGGCACATATGGAGAGTTAATAATTGCCAGATGTAATTATTATCCAGCTAAGGCTGCATTTCTGAACAATGTATATATAGTTAATGTCACACCAACATAAGGAAATCAATGTTGTAGCTTGCACTGTAGCTCAGTTGTGGGATGGAAATATCTTGCCAATTTGTTAATGAATGAGTGTACAATTAGGCTAAAACCAAGACAAGGAGTATCAGAGAATGCTGGAGTGGCCAGACTTCAGATCTTGAGAAGCCTGTTGTCTCCTGCTATTGGCTTTCCTTGCTTGATAAGGAATGCTGCTGTAACTTTAAAGTAATGGTTTTGTTGGTACCTCTTCTTGAAAAACAGATTACACATGATGAACCAAACTTGAGCTGTGTATAAGAAGCTGAACTTGCAAGCAGGAACACGATTTTTCAGCTTGATTAATTAAAATTTAATCAATAGCTGGGACACAGCTGTTGACTAGAAAACCAGCATATGGAGCTGATCTGTGATTGTCTGAAGAAAATAACTTGTGTGCACATTTGCCCTACGCTTCTGTTACGGCAATCACTGTTTATATTTAAATCACACCAGATTGACAGTAAGTCTGAGTTCTTACTGTGACAACTTCTTAAGGTTTTGGAGAAAATGGCATGTGAAGATGAGCTTTGTGCTGAAAGTGAATCCAGTGCTGTGCTGCTATGTATAGTATTTCCTGCCTCACAATAACCCACCCAGCTGCCTTCTCTATAGCTGAATATTCAACCCTAAGTAATGATGCACAGAAGATGTAATTCTGCAGTGCAGCATAGTGCCAATGGCAGCTGTAGATTTGCTGTCCCCACACATTATTACAGACTGCAGAGACTTTGGTGTCTCACTGAAAAGACTTCTGTGGCCAAAACACACTGCTTGGGAATTGCAGATTTACCTGGGGATTGCTGGGTTTGTACTCCTAATTGTTCCCTTAGCACGTGTTCCCTGCAGTGTGCAGAGTGTAAACTGATGTTCTTCCCTAAGACTGAGAGGGGTTTGAAATTTCAAAAGATAAAAGAGAAGGCTGTGTCTAGAAGTACCTGAATCTACACACACCTCTCTATCAGATGTAGCTGACCTTTATTTTGTACCTGACCTTGTGTGGTGGTGCAGACCTCCCTACCCTGGGCTGCTTTGCAATGAGGGTAGCTCCTAGGCCACTTTGTGAAACCAGTACCATTGTTGCTTAGTTTCACAATGAATGAGGCTGGGAAAGCTCAGGAGGGTGGGAAAGCTTGATGCATTCTGATGCCTAGTACACTCTGACCTTGTGTGTCCACCTGGAACCAAATAAATTTCCCTGCACCACGTGGAGATGCAGTCAAGGAGAAAGAATAGCTGGGCACCCGCTAACTCTATATCCATAACTCCTGAATACTGTGGACAGGGGCCAATGAAAGACCATAGCTCCATTGGAAAAGAGCCAAGCTAGCCTGACAAGATTAATGGCCACAGTGGAAAAGTACTTGCCTAGTAGTGACCAAAGGCAATCATCTTGTGACCCTATAAATACTGATCCTAAAGTGAGGCCCATGGGAGCTCTCTGGGATCTCAGTAGGCTGAGTCTCTGTATCTCCCCCTGAGCTGGGATGCCTCTCAGGCCAGACTCTGACCATCCACTGGTAAAGCTGGTGAAGGAGGTATCACCATCTGTCTGCAAAGACTGATAAAAAGAATCACTGTCCATGTGCCAAGACTGATGAAGGGAATCACCGACTGCTTGTAATAAGCATAGTAATACTCATAGTTTTGCTGCTCTCATTTGATTGAGGTGCATTCCACTCATTTGGGGGCAAGTAGAGTCTTAAATTAGGATTCTGCAACAAGTGGTTTAAGTGACTTAAAGGGGAAGTGCTCTTTTACAGTTCCCACAACACCTTGATTATCCATTCTTCATTACTAGATATTGCTGCCAAGTCAGCTACTTTGGGATATATCTAGAAGGAAGGGATTCTACAAAAAAAATCCCACATTTATGTAAATAAGATTCTCAAAGTCAGGACTCGCAGTGCCTTATTTACTGCCAGTTACTGAGCTGAGCAGTGCCATTGCTGAAAGAGTTACCCAGAACATTCCCATCACAGAGAAAGCACTCAGGCCAGAAAAGGCATTTAGGTTTCTCTGAAATTCTGCAGAATTATATAGTCTCCATTACTAAAAGCAGATGGGAATAGAAAGTTCACTATCTTGTGTGCATGTAGCAGAGGCTGTGAATGTGCAAGGAACCCCAATGGCTCAAGGGGGAATCCTCCCTGGGTACTGTGCCTGCTCCCCAGCTTGCATAGCCACAGAAAATAGTGACAATGGCACTGTCTTTTTCAGCATCTGGCCTAATGTGTCACCATGGGGAATCTTTGATTTAAGAGACAGATATGGGCAACCACAGAGCCAGGTAAGTCCCCAGCGAGTGCACCAGTGCAACATGCAGCAGAATGTTATTCCAAACAAAGTTTATGCTAGCTTAGGTTCAGAAACATCCCCTCCAGATCTGCCTGCTCTGATGGTTAATGCTTTGTTTTAAATATAATTCTGTGCTGTTTTGATATTTCCTCCTCCTGCAAGCTACAGAGCTTGTCTAAAAAGCTGGAGGAGCTTTTTCCATGAAGTGGGAGCATTCAAGCAGATAGGCAGATCTGCTGCAGGGCACCAACAAATAAATGATACCAACCCTTGCTGAACATAGTGCAGTTGCAAATTTCAGCTGCCAAAGAGATGAACTTGCTCCTCCTGTGCCATCAGAGTATATACCTCATGAAGATGGAGGCACAACTCCATGGTGTCCTGCATTTATATTATAGGTTCTTCCCTCCAGAAGCTGCTTATGTATTCCAATAGAATGCAAGTATCAACAACAGGTTACAGCAAGGGATGGAGGATAAAGACAAGGGTAATACAACTGGACATTGCCATTGTGTCTCTCGGCATCTCTTCTTGCAGAAATTCATTTCTGGTTTGTGTTCAAAATGACATTGTTCCTGCCTCTTCAATCCTCCACCTTATACTGCCCTGCTGGAGGAACTGCTGCCCCCTGGTCCAGGCACTGTGAGGGATAGTGGGACACATAAGCAAACTTTTCCCCATAGTGTTGGAGTCATCAGAAATGGTGCACATCCACCTGAGGTGCACACAAGCACAACATCTCACATTTTGGAAGTGCACTCTGTCCTCCCCGTTCATTTCCTCCCAGGCTACCTCCTTTCATTCTTGTCCTCCCTACAGCAACAGGCTGTGGAGTCTCATTCAGCCATATTCACTACAATGCTTCATTGATGCTGGAAGATCAAATTATTTTTTACAGCGATTACTCCTCCCATGAAACTCCAAAAATTACTGGCAGGCCTGCACAGTGCTTGGGCTAGCTGCTTTCCTACTGAAAACAAACTCCCGGTTAAATCAATCTTGANAACTCTATATCCATAACTCCTGAATACTGTGGACAGGGGCCAATGAAAGACCATAGCTCCATTGGAAAAGAGCCAAGCTAGCCTGACAAGATTAATGGCCACAGTGGAAAAGTACTTGCCTAGTAGTGACCAAAGGCAATCATCTTGTGACCCTATAAATACTGATCCTAAAGTGAGGCCCATGGGAGCTCTCTGGGATCTCAGTAGGCTGAGTCTCTGTATCTCCCCCTGAGCTGGGATGCCTCTCAGGCCAGACTCTGACCATCCACTGGTAAAGCTGGTGAAGGAGGTATCACCATCTGTCTGCAAAGACTGATAAAAAGAATCACTGTCCATGTGCCAAGACTGATGAAGGGAATCACCGACTGCTTGTAATAAGCATAGTAATACTCATAGTTTTGCTGCTCTCATTTGATTGAGGTGCATTCCACTCATTTGGGGGCAAGTAGAGTCTTAAATTAGGATTCTGCAACAAGTGGTTTAAGTGACTTAAAGGGGAAGTGCTCTTTTACAGTTCCCACAACACCTTGATTATCCATTCTTCATTACTAGATATTGCTGCCAAGTCAGCTACTTTGGGATATATCTAGAAGGAAGGGATTCTACAAAAAAAATCCCACATTTATGTAAATAAGATTCTCAAAGTCAGGACTCGCAGTGCCTTATTTACTGCCAGTTACTGAGCTGAGCAGTGCCATTGCTGAAAGAGTTACCCAGAACATTCCCATCACAGAGAAAGCACTCAGGCCAGAAAAGGCATTTAGGTTTCTCTGAAATTCTGCAGAATTATATAGTCTCCATTACTAAAAGCAGATGGGAATAGAAAGTTCACTATCTTGTGTGCATGTAGCAGAGGCTGTGAATGTGCAAGGAACCCCAATGGCTCAAGGGGGAATCCTCCCTGGGTACTGTGCCTGCTCCCCAGCTTGCATAGCCACAGAAAATAGTGACAATGGCACTGTCTTTTTCAGCATCTGGCCTAATGTGTCACCATGGGGAATCTTTGATTTAAGAGACAGATATGGGCAACCACAGAGCCAGGTAAGTCCCCAGCGAGTGCACCAGTGCAACATGCAGCAGAATGTTATTCCAAACAAAGTTTATGCTAGCTTAGGTTCAGAAACATCCCCTCCAGATCTGCCTGCTCTGATGGTTAATGCTTTGTTTTAAATATAATTCTGTGCTGTTTTGATATTTCCTCCTCCTGCAAGCTACAGAGCTTGTCTAAAAAGCTGGAGGAGCTTTTTCCATGAAGTGGGAGCATTCAAGCAGATAGGCAGATCTGCTGCAGGGCACCAACAAATAAATGATACCAACCCTTGCTGAACATAGTGCAGTTGCAAATTTCAGCTGCCAAAGAGATGAACTTGCTCCTCCTGTGCCATCAGAGTATATACCTCATGAAGATGGAGGCACAACTCCATGGTGTCCTGCATTTATATTATAGGTTCTTCCCTCCAGAAGCTGCTTATGTATTCCAATAGAATGCAAGTATCAACAACAGGTTACAGCAAGGGATGGAGGATAAAGACAAGGGTAATACAACTGGACATTGCCATTGTGTCTCTCGGCATCTCTTCTTGCAGAAATTCATTTCTGGTTTGTGTTCAAAATGACATTGTTCCTGCCTCTTCAATCCTCCACCTTATACTGCCCTGCTGGAGGAACTGCTGCCCCCTGGTCCAGGCACTGTGAGGGATAGTGGGACACATAAGCAAACTTTTCCCCATAGTGTTGGAGTCATCAGAAATGGTGCACATCCACCTGAGGTGCACACAAGCACAACATCTCACATTTTGGAAGTGCACTCTGTCCTCCCCGTTCATTTCCTCCCAGGCTACCTCCTTTCATTCTTGTCCTCCCTACAGCAACAGGCTGTGGAGTCTCATTCAGCCATATTCACTACAATGCTTCATTGATGCTGGAAGATCAAATTATTTTTTACAGCGATTACTCCTCCCATGAAACTCCAAAAATTACTGGCAGGCCTGCACAGTGCTTGGGCTAGCTGCTTTCCTACTGAAAACAAACTCCCGGTTAAATCAATCTTGAGACCTGAGGTAAGGGAGGGGACATGAGCTCTAAGCAGAGTAAGAACTCCCTTTCAACACCACTGTTTTAGAAGCACCATGGCTACATTTGGGTTGGATGAGACAATTTTTTTGAAACTCACTTTGGTTGAAGTCACTGGGGGCCTGTGTCAGTCTCCCAGTTCTGCTTTGATGTGTGTCTTCGTGTCTTCCTGTTAACGCAGGAGCAATCAGCTGCATAATTTTTATGAAAAGCAGGAGTGCAGCTTTCCTTAATTTCCTTCTATATGTAAAATAAGACATGTTTAATTTAAAAATACCACCACATACTTAATGCAGCTTTGGTAGCTGACAGGCCAGACTGATTACCATAGCTGATAGGGCTCTTGTGGGCTGAATGATGATAGAGGACATGAAAGGCCTGTGATTTTTAAGTTGTTTTTCCATCACACTTTATCATAAGAAATGCAGCACAGTTTCTGTCCTGTGTTACCGAAACACTCCTAGTGATCTCAACTGTTTGCAGGAGGTGAGTTTGTTAACAGGAGTTCATGATGAAATGCCAAACTATGTCCTTCCAGCACACAGGATGAGGGGGATATGTGGTGCTGGGCTGGAGGACTGGAGAGCAGAGCTGTTGGCTTCTGCTGCTGATCTCTAACATTGACAAAAGCATTGTCAAAGGTGCTTCCTTTTGCTTGGTCTTTATCAGTAAGGTGGCAGAAAGATTGCTCTGGGGGTTATGTCCCAGACGACACAAGGTAGGTGCCTGCAGATAGAGCTTAGGTAGACCATGGGCCCTGAAACAGCCATCCACCGAAACCTCACTCAACCCCGTTCAAAGCCAGCAGCTGCTTGATGTCAGCCTACTGATGGCATCTCAACACCCATGAGATTGGGGACATGGGAGCAGGGTGGCCCTGCATGGCATGCCCCCAGCTAGCCCTGATGGTCTCCTGCAGGGATAGCAAGTGTGCTAGCCAGCAGATGAAGAAAATAAGCTAACCACTTGAAGTGCTGAAGCCTGGGCTGTGAGCCCTGAGTTGGGACTGACCTATGGATGAGTCACAACCCAGCAGTATGTTTTGTTCCCCCAGTGGTTTCAGACCCCAGAGACAGAACCTAGCCCACCTGTGTGAGGCCCCATCTTCGCCCAGGTGATCATGGTTGGGGTGGTGGGTGAGGCTAGAGCTATATCAACCAGGAACTGACCAGTTTGGGAGAAGCAACAAGGAGTTGATCTGTTTGAAGAGAGTTCCTATGGAAGAGAGTTCCTGTTGGGGGCAGCTTGCTGAGCTCTCTCTCAGTGGTGTGTTCCCCCTTGGCTGATTTGAGACAGAGAAGAGCAAACAGATGAAGAATAAATGATGAAGGTATGCTGAGGAAATGTTGCTGAGTCTGGTGTTGGCCTGAGGAAGAAGAGAGCTAGCAGCACACCACTGTGGTGGGATATGGGCCCGGGCACCTGCAGGGGAGGTGGCAAGGAAGAGCTTGTTAAACTGCCATCATCTGCTGAATTGTGGTGGCTGAGAGGTGCCTCCAACCCATGCTTTCACCATGAGCTTGCTTCAGTGGTCTGGTGGGGTCCCTGCCCCAGCCACACATGGCCAAGCCTCCTGCCTGGGGGCCACGCTGTGCCCCAGGTGCCTCATCCATCCCAACACATTCCCACAGGCCAGGACATCATTTTGGCACCAACCTCAGCCATGTGCCTAGCACTGTTCCTGCTAGGACCCTCTTTTGGGGCCAGGGGAGAGTCTCAGGAGCTTTAAGCTGCTCCTGCAATTAATTTTTTGGCTTGCTTTAGTGGAAAGTTTTGTTTTGCTTTATTTAGCAGAGGTTTGTCTGGTGGGTGGTCAGCAAATCCCTTGAGGCTGGGTGAGCAGGGAGGTAGGGCAGCAAGCCCCAGGCAAAGCACCAGCACTCCTGAGCCACAGCCATATTGTTGATGGTGTTTCATTAATTTACTCTCTGTCATCCCAGATCTAGGGGATGTGAATAACTGTGCCATACACCCCCTTCCATTTCTCTCTGAGGGGCCACCTGCCGCTGTGGAAAAAGCATTGTTGTGAATTCAGCACATTGCTCAGAAACATCTTCTAAGAGTGTATGTATCACATATTTATTTCATATGTATTGTTCTCCCTTAACAAAGGTACTGTTACTTACAAATGTATGGGTCATAGAATCATAAGAATGGTTTGGGTGGGAATGGCCCTCCAAGATCATCTAGTTCCACCCCCCCTGCCATGAGCAGGTACACCTTCCACTAGACCAGGCTGCTCAAGGCCCCATCCAACTTGGTCTTGAACACCTCCAGGGATGAAGCATTCACAACCCCCCTGGGCAACCTGTTCCAGCATCTCACCACCCTCAGAGTGAAGAATTTCCTTCTCATTTCCACCCTAAATCCACCCTCTTCTAGTTTGAACCCATTCCCCCTTGTCCTATCACTACAGGCCTTTGTAAAAAGTCCCTCCCCAGCTTTCTTGTTGGCCCCCTTCAGATACTGGAAGGTCTCAATAAGGTCTCCTCTGAACCTTCTCTTCCCCAGGCTGAACAAGCCCAATTGTCTCAGCCTGTCCTCCCAGGAGAAATGTTCCAGCCCTCTAATCATCTTTGTAGCCCTTCTCTGGACCCTCTCCAATAGGTCCATGTCCTTCTTGTGCTGGGGACTCCAGAGCTGGACGCAATACTCCAGATGTGGTCTCATAAGAGCAGAGTAGAGGGGCAGAATCACCTCCCTCGATCTGCTGGCCTTACTACTTCTGATGCAGTCCAGGATACAGTTGGCTTTCTGGGCTGCACTGACACATTGCTGGCTTTTCATCAGCCAGCACCCCCAAGTCTTTCTCTGCAGGGCCGCTTTCTATCCACTCACTGCCCAGCCTGTATTTGTGACTGCGATTGCCATGAACCAGGTGTTCTGAGACTAAAAATAAATGTGAGCTGTAGCAGGTAAGTGAAGAGAAGCCAGCCTGAAGCCAGCCTTCACCAACAAATCAAGCTAAGCCTGGGCCAAAGGAGGCAAAGAAAAATACACACTCATCCCATGTAGGATTGAGAAACTGGAAAATTTACATGTCAGTGATCAGTGTTTTACCTTTGCAGTGCCTGTGTGCAGGGGTGAAAGCCTGCTTCCAAGCAGCACGGGTGAGTACCCACACACTCGGCATCTGGCTCAGTTCATGGCTCGGTGGCATGGCTCTCAGTACACACATGCTGCTCAAAAGCCCTCTCTCCTTCAGTATTTTTAACTAACCACACAAACAATTTCAAGCATGCTGTCCACAGAAGCAGCCATGCAAATCTCACCACCATTGTATATTTTTCATGAAAATGTGACTGATTTAGAAGGATTGTCTGCAGCTAGTGAATTGAAATGCTTGCTGCTGATAACAGTGTCCCTCCAAGCATAAGCACGAAGAGATGTGCTGCTTTCATTCCTCGCTTTTATTCACAGCTTAGTGAGGAACACAAGCTTTTTGGTGTTCAGTTCCCAGTTAGTTTCTTGGCTTTGAACTTATTGCTATTTCTGTTTCAGATTATTCAACTTGTTCAGCTCCAATATTCTTTCTGCACATGTAGAAAAATCACTTTTATCAAAAGCTGTTTCAGTTCAGCCAATTCATGTTCCAGATGTTCAGATGGTAATTCCATCAATTCAGTGATTTTATGTTCTTTAAAACTTTAGCAGCAAACGTTTATGGTTTTCACCTTAAATTTTACTTCATTCATTTAAAGATATATATATTAAACTTATGTTTTAATACGCAGTGTAAGAATTTCAGGCTTTATTTTAAATAGGCTTATATCTTGAGAAGGCTACTGAATTATTAATGAATCCAGCTTAAGTGTTTACTTATGTATAAGTATATGCATATACCTTAAAAGAAAAGAAGACTTTTAAATACCATGCAGTTTTGAAGTCCTGATTTCCAAATATTAAAGATGATGTTTATGTTTGCAAAACACTTGCTAAAGTTACTTCAGATTCTTCTTTTATCTTAAATGTGAAAACATCATTCCTCAAATGCCTAAGATGGATTGAAACTTCTTTTGAGTGTTCCTTGCATGTGTTTTGTATATGAATTAAAGGCCTCATATCTGAACTTCCTGACATTTTTTTAAATTTTATTTTAAGGAGGTTTATGTACAAATATAGCAGTGCTGCATGCAGTTATTCAAGAAGCCATCTGAGCAAGGGGAACTGGAGAGTATGTTATCTGGAATTACTTAAATAGTTCCTTACTGAACCCAAGGTTAGAAGAAATATCCCCAGATGTTGAGAAGAAACAACAATAACTTTGATCACTTAAATTTGAAACTTTATTTAAGAACCTTTTTAAGATAATATATTTATTTTAGGAACCAAAGACATCTTTATAGAAGATGGACATAGCTGTTCTCACTGAAACAGATCTTCAGCTCTTGGAGGCATTGAGGGAACCTGCAGCACATGGTGTGCTGATACCTGAATTAAAGGAGGACTGTCTCTTTAAAGATGTTCTCGGAAGTTTTTGGCACAAAGACAAAACCACCACAACAGGACCGCTGATGCAGGATCCCAGCCCTCATGCCTGTGCATTAGCAAATTGTGCATTAATGAGCTGATAGGGCTAGTAAACCCATTTTGCAAGACAGCATTTAGCCAATGAGACGTGACAGCCGCAGGTATTTTCATGGAGCCAAGCTGCCAGAGGAGTTGTGCCTTCCATCTTCAGAAGATTAGACTCAGAATATAATTAATCTCATCTGAGATGCACTTTTGCTAATCCACCTTTACGTTGCTTTGTTATCCTCTCCTGCTTTCTATGCCTTGCTTTTCCTTTTGCGTGTGTTTAACCTTTCATCATTCACAAGCCCATTCGCTTCTGCAACCTGTGTTTCATCCAGCCTGTCTTGGCCCCATGAAGGAGCTGCGGTAGCAGCAGGATACCTAAAAGGAATGCAGAAGGTACAGCTCAACAAGACAGAGTGATCTCACGGCCTTGGCAGTACTTCTGTGCCATTTGGTTTTGCTGCTGTGCATCCATCCCAGCCTTCACCTTCTCGCTTGACCAACACTGTTTTGACCAGGCTAAACAGATGGCGAGCACTCGTGCAGTCCCATGAAATAGCTCAATATTTATATTCTGATTTTCATTTTAATTTGCTTAGCTGCTGTTCTTGGAACATTTCATTTCATGAAAATCCCAAGTATTCATCTCTTCATCCCAAATGCATTGTTCCGTTTTTCTCAAAATGTCAAAATCAACACTTTGTCCAGGATGGAAGTTAAAACATGTAACCAGCTTTAACAGAGACATTCTTTAATAAATCCAATCTGAAAAAGCATTTTGACATCTAGATTTAAATTGTCTATATAATAACTTCAGTGAGATATTCAGACACTTTTTGTCATGGGAAGAGGCAACTATTTCTCCTGCTAACCGGGAGATAACTGAAATTCAATTAATCCTGCACACCTTCCAACAAGAATGTAGAAGTGTGATTTTACATTTTTCTCCACTGTTTGTCTTATGAATGGTTCTTAAATTGTTTGCTTTAGGTAAATAATATAAATACTTTTAATTCTATGGGCTTAGTGAAGTTCTATTTATAAACTGTTCCTATCAGCCATACTAACTCAGACATGACTTGCTCTCCACTTAAACAAGATCCCTTTGTCTCTTCTTCTACTTATCCTTAATACAAAAAGACAGGGCTCACAAGTGATGTGGAGAATAAAGATCATCTTGATGTTTTTTCTGACCTAAAAAATAAGTATCTTCCTTGAATGAAAGCTTTATTCTCTTTGTTCCTAAGGTGTAAAATCTCTTGGGAGAGGGAGAGGAGACCAAAACCAATATTAGCCAAATTGAGGCTCATTTTCCATGTTTCTCTCTTTCTTCCACAATAAAACAATCCCTGTTTTATGGTTGTCTGTCACTTTGCTTGGAGCATGACAAGTATCGTGCTGACTGATACAGTAAGACAGCTTGGTGACTATCCTAGTCAGCCCCTAAGATTTTGTTTACCACTTCCTGTTTCTTGAGAGCAGAAATTTTTTGTAATTTTGAGTGATTAACTTGCCTGGTGCATGCCACCTGAAAGCATCCTTTCCTACCCTATGTCCGGGGTGACTCATCCTGGGAGCCTGGCCTTATTTCCCACCTCAGTGAGTCACCAGCAAAGGGCATTTCAGAGAAGTCACTCCAGGAACAAACAAGCTGCAGGTATCTCAGGCTCTTGGAAATGGGAAGTGAGAGCAGTTCCTGCATTGTCCAGGCAGGATGCTGTCGCCTTCCCCCGCGGCCCTTGAGGCCCTAGTATTTAAGGAATGTCTCCTGAGGGCTGGTTGAAGCCTGATCCTAGAGACTAGCTGACTGGGCTAGCTTTGACACTGACTCATTGTGTGATCTGGGGTAAGTCACTGCAGTTACGTCTACAGGGTGCCGGGCAGAGATATCTGTGGCTCTGGAAGGGGGGCTGGCACGGTGCTGCGGATGCTCTTGCCGGCTGCGCAGCAGAGGGGCTGGTTGGTGCCAACGCAGCTCTCCAGCTGCTCTAACTGTGCAAATGCCCCACCTCGCTCAGAGGTTTGCTCAGGAGACTCTGTGCAGTGTTACACGCAAAACTGAGGTACATCACTCACCTCTTCATCCCATGTTTTCCGAACTGGTGCTGTGGAGAGGGTAACTTCTGTGCGGTAGGATGCAGCATTTGAGATTCCCTCAGAAAAAGCACGTTTCTCCTGTATTGGTGTTTTCCTTGCTGGAGAGCCCTGCTAGGAGGCTTCTGGGTGTGCCTGTAAGCCTGGTTTAAGCAGAACTGTGAAAAGACTGCATTCAGTAGCACTTGCAGGCTTTCATTATGGTGAAATCTAGAAGTTGATGCCGAGAACAAATTGAACCAAGAGATGTGCTTGGGTGAGTGTCTGAGAAACTGAGTAAAATAATTAAGGAAAAAAATCACACATTTCCTGAGGGAATGGGAATGTGAAAGTCATTATGAAAGGAAGAAAAAGGGGAGATGGGGCCTTTAGCAACCTGGTCTAGTGGGAGGTGTCCCTGCCATGGCAGGGGAGTTGGAAATAAATGATCTTTGAGGTCCCTTCCAACTCAAAACATTCTATGATTCTATGATAATGCCATGCCTGTATGTAAACAGGCAAACCAGAGCACTATGAGCTCAGAATTAGTGAGAAGTGAAAAGTGAGAGTTTTCCTAGTGCTGGGGCACAGAGGCTTAGATGTAGAGTGTCATCACCAGCCAGGCATAGATGAAAGGTAGCGGTGAGGTCAGACGTGATTAACAGTGCAAGTTGTACAAGAGATGAATGTGGCTGTCTCTAGAAGAAAAGTCTCCTTCAGACTAGGCAGATGCCACAAACTGATTTTCTGGCAGGGTTGTTCTGTCCTGCTACATCCACCATGCCTGCTTTCCTCTGATAACATTTTACAGTACTTCATTGACTTGGGTATTTGCCTTGTTGGCTGATCACTGTGCAAGCCACGCATGTGTATTTCAGTGGAGATGTGCTTATTTGATACATTCCATGGCAAGGTCTACCAGTAAAATTTAGGGCTGCTACACTACTAAGTTGTTGAACATTTTTTCCTATGTCTGAAGCTAAACACCTTGAGTACCCAAAGGGCTTCTCTCTAGCTCTTGATCAAGCAGTTATCTTTATGGAGTATACCAGAAAGCAGCTCCTGAGTGTTAAGAATTATCTGCTCATACAGAAATCGAGAGAATGCTGTGAAAATTGCATGTGCATGAACCTAACGAGTATTTCAGCCCAGTTAAAGTACACTTATAGTAGACCTCCAGGGAGAGAAAAAGAATGTTTTGTAGGCCTGCAGAAATTTAAGAATGTAAAACTTTTAAACTGTAATCTCTCCTTTCCTGCTTTTAATGACAGCAATAATTCAAAATAATGGGAAGACAAAGCCCATCTGAAACACCCAATCTTTTCAACAGCTACACTATTGCCACCGAACATACATGGATTCCTCCAGCCACGTCTGCTGTGATTCCTGCTCATGCCAGGAGGTTTTCCCTTGCTCACATTTTGCATAAAATGTGTAGTATCTTCTTCTTAGTAATACTAGTTTTGTGATTTCCAGATACACACTGACATATTTCTGTGGTTCATCTCAGTGTTCAAGCTGGAGAAGTTCCTGCTGCTAATTACTTTTTCACCCTCACGGGTGTGTAAAGTTTTATGGGAAGCTTTCTTGCCCACTTGAAAAAGAACTTTGAGTTTCTTGGTTTTCAGGGCCTAAATGCACAAGGTTCCAGATCAAATGCACAAGACAGATCATTTCAATAAGGTAGTGATGGTCACATCAACCACCTTATCAAAGACAGCATGGGTGACACAAGTGTGAAATGGCATCTTCTCTCCAGCACTTTCTGGGAGACTCGGTTTTATGCAGCCTTCGGGAAGACTCTTCACAGATAGATTTCACTACTAATCCCTAGATCACAGATTCTCAGATGGAAAGGTGATGTGCTTTGCCTCCTCCTGCAGCAGTGTCACCCTATACTGCAGCTGGAGGCTCTCAGGCCTGCAGGTAACCCCACCTCAGAGGATTAGAGACACCTGAAACAATCCCATGAAGACTGGTTATTTCTTAAATGGCCTTGATCTTTCTGGGAGGTTTAAACTAGAAACTCTAGAGAGAAACTGCTTGTGTGAAGCACTTCAGCCCTGAGCAGATCTGTCTGGCCGTCGCAGCAGAGCCAGGGCAGCACCCCTTCTATCAGTCCAGCAGCAGGTACAGCATGCAGGGATTTTCTTACAGTGCTTTCAAAAGCTTGGCTATAGGAAGAATCAGGGAGGGGACAGCCGAAGTCAGTTTGTGCTGGGGAGGTACAGCCTGGGGGCATTTTGTACTTCAGTCCCTGTGGATTAAGTCAATCCTTTGGGCACTGAATCTCTCCTCTCCTCCTCTCCTTTTTAGGAAGAGATTGGAGGGGAATTTAAACACGAGGAGGAAGGTTAAATTATTGACTTAACAACTTGAAACTGCACTGCTTTGTCCTAGAACTGAACATAGTGTCATACTGAAGCTTGAGGTTTTAGCTAAACAAGTTAGCTCTGGTGAGTATTTTACATCCAGAATACTTCAGGTAGCTGAAAGCCAGGACACCTTTGACAGCATGGCTACAATAGCTGGTCAGAAGAGCAAACATTTCCAAGGTAGTCGCAGCTTCTAACAGTAAAACCATGCTTTTGCTAAGAGAGCAAATTCCAGCTTCCTTGAGTGAAATAAGCTACCTGGACAAAAGCACTGTTTTCTCTGCTTATACCTATCTCTGCACAAGGTGCAGCTGCTGGCACAGCTCTGCCTTCAAAGGACCTTATCTCATCAGAGCTCTGGCTGACACAATTGTGCCAGGAGACTCGGTAGCAGAGACCTGACCTGAAAACACCCTGGCTCAGCTTCAGGGTTAACATCCAGCTGGGAAAAAAGAGAGCTGTCCTGAAATGAAAGCTGTGCACAGCCTGGGTGTGAAATCATGGCCCTTTGGGAAGAAGATCCCTCACTTCTTTCAGCTGCTGTATTTTGGGGAGTGGGTTTGGTCTAAAGGAAAACTTCTGGGGACCAGCAAGGTGCTGAAGTTTAAAAAAAAAGAAATCAAAAACTGGCTGCAATGTACACAACTGTATTTCAAGGCCATGGCTGTGAGCTAATACGGATACCAAGGTAAGAGAACAATGACTGCTGTGCTGCTAAAACCAGATGACTTCCAGAGGAGGTTGAAATCTGGATCACTACAAATCGTTAACACTCCCAATTAACCAAGGTGAGTCACTTAAACTATATAAAATGAAACAGTAATGCTTGTGGGAATGTAGTAAGGATAACTGCATTAAAAACTGCTCTATGTTTATCACTCAGCAGTGAGGCACAGATAAAACTGCAGAATAGACGTGCTGCAGATTTATTAAGAGTTCTATTCGTTGCTGCCTTGCAAGGGGCTTCGTCTCAGAATCACTGCCAGTGGGAGACATGGTCCTGTTCATGCTTCCCCCCGACACCCAGACACCCACTCTTTGCCAGTGCTCTCAAAGGCTTGGAGAGTGTCTGCTAATCCCGCTATCCAGCTGAAAAACAACGGCACTGCAACACCATACTCCTAGTTGTAGCATGCTGTGAATGTGCAGAAGACTTGAAGCACCACCCAAAGATCATGTAAGAGAGTGTATGCTGTGCCTTCAAAATGCCTCTGACAGCTCTTGAAATACCAGGCTTAATGCCATTTATTGATTTGTAACCATGGAGATGGTACGTGTTCCCATTGCAAAGTGAGGAAAAAGCTCTTTTCCTTCACCTCCTCAAGCAGTGAAGAATGTTGGAAAATATTCTTACTTGTGTAACCTCCTGCGTGGCCTTCATGGGAGGGACAAGCGAGTTGTTTGCCTTCTCAGAGGCTGCTGCCACAAAGGTGGAGAAAATCAACCTTTCCTTGCAAACCAGCCTGGAGCAAAAAAGGGCTAAGCTATTTTGGGAGATGAGAGATAAGGCTTTCTGGCATGCTTATCAGAGATTTGACTTAACTTGCAAAGGTATTTTCTTTGATGAAAGAATTCAAACAGTTGTTTGAAATGTTCTAATCAGCTCTGATTTGTTTTCAGAGAGATCTCACTCGTATGCCATCCTAAGTAAAGTGTGAAAAAAGGAATCAACAGAACCATCAATTCATAAAACAAAGGTTGATGAATGTTGGATCTCAGCAGGTCCAAGTGCAAGTCCAACTCCAGCTGTTCCAGGAGGGATGGAGCTCTGGATATGGGAACCCTGTGGTTCATCCTGGTGCCAACTGGTAACATTTCCTTGAGAATCAATGAAGAGTTGAGGAAAATGGATGAAAGGCCCATTGTAGATGCTACAGCATCAAAACCCACCGAAGTTTTGAAACAGAAGTGCTAGGAATAGAAGATACCAAGGAAAACTAAGTATTTTCAATTGCGTGGATGTAGACATTTATATTCTTGTAGTCTAAAACATGGTCCCTCTGTTTAACCCAAGACCCACTGTGTTTAACCCAAGTTAACCCAGCTGTGTGGCCGTGACAGGCCAGTAACTTGCCAGAAAAAAGGGGTTTTGAATTGACTTGCCCTGTTTGCAAACTGTACTTAAACAGCAAATGGTACCTTCCCATTTTTGTTGAGAATTCAAAATGTTTACTTTCAGCATGCTTTTGAATGGAAACTTCCACATTTTCCAAAGTTACGGTCAGAAAGGAAGTATAACCACATCATTTTTCCCACACAGAACACTACATCAAGAGTTCTGTCTAACCCAGCCCTTGGGCGAGGGGATGGGAAGAAGAGCTCTGAAATAAGTTTTGGGTCAACTCAAAACTCAAAACTGGACCTGGCCGCCAAGCTGATCCTCTCGGTCCACCAGTCGCATGGTTGTGCTGCCGAAGGAGTAGCATCTCAGGCCTGTGCCGACCGTTTTGCCACGCAAGAGACGAATGCCGCGCAGGTTTAGGGGTGGGACGCAAAGCAGTCACTGGAGCGTTCCCACCCCCACCACGGGTGTTGCTGCGGTGGCCAAGGGTAGGGGTGATGTCTCCTTCCAGCTGCGGCACCGGGCCTGCTTCCCTTCCCAAGGAGCGCTCTGGGGGTACCCCACAGGCTGCCTCAGCCCCGCGTCAGAGGGTGGAACCGTCAGCCGAGGGACGGGTCCAGGGGCGCGAAGGTGGGTAGGGAGTACCGTGGCCACGGGGCGGGAAGCCCACCGGGTCACCCTGGGCAATTCCGCCGTAACGTGCCCAGGGAACCCCGGGGTTCGCAACCCGGCCCCGCCTTTCACCCAGCCCGGGCCCCGGGAGCGGCGGCGGGCGGTGCCTTCGGAGGCTCCCGACAGGAGGGCGGGAGTCTCGACGTGGGCAGGGCCGCGGCTGAGGGCCACGGGGCGGGGTGGGGCTCCGGCCTGGGCCCTTGCTCCGCGGCCGCCCCGCCCTCCTGCCGCCGCCGAGTGACTGCCGGCGGGCCCAATCAGGGNCTTTCCCCGCGGCTGCCTTGCGCGGGCGGCGGCGGCGGCAGCGCGCACCGACGGCTCCCGCCGCGCCGTGCGGGCCTCAGCGGGAGCACTCCTTTCTGTCGCCATGGGCCCGGGCTGCCCGCCCCGCCTGGGGACAGCGGGTGGCCGGGCGTGCCCCACGCGTGGGTTGGGAGCCGGCCGGGAGCCCGCCGCACTGAGCCCCTCCGAGGAGCGGGCAGCTCCCGGGGTGGCGGCGAGAGTGCGACAAGAGGCTTCCTCTCCAGCCTGCCCTTCCCCCTGCCCAAAGCCAGTCGGCCCTCTGTTCGTCCCCAGGCTACGTTTAGGTGTTTCCATGCTGCGTTTGCTGCTTCCTAGCTGGAAGGGTTCCCCTCCACCCTCCCTGGAGAGCGGTGCCAGATGGAAGGTCGGTAACGAGCTCCTGACCTGTAACTCACTTAGGTGCTGCAATTGACATAGCTTTTAGGGGAATTTTGGGGAGAGGTGGCTCCGATTTAATCTTTGCAGGCTTCAGCCACAAATATTGTGAAACTTCACGTTCGAGTTTTATCTTGAACTAACAAACGTGTTTTGATTTAAGGCCTGGGGTTCTTACATCTTGTAATTATTGCTTCTGGGTCCGTTTCTTTGGAGTCTGTGAGTTCTAAAAACTGAAATAGCTGTGCTAGCTCGCTCTGGCTGAGGTGCAGCTCTAGCAATAAAAAGGTGCTTTACACCTATGTAGTTATTTCTGCGAGGGGAAAAATAAGCTTCTGTGTTAAACATTTCTGCTGTGGTATAACAACCTGTGTGTGCTCCCTCATGGAACTGCAGCACTGTGGATCTGGTGCAGAAACACAGATCAAGTATTTAGGACTTGGGCTTGGCTGTGTCTGAGCCTTCAGAGACTCTGCTGGCTCTCCTTATTTTGGCCCAAGCACAGATACTACCAACAGCACAATGTGTAAGCTCTGATATATATTGCAGTGGCAGCACGATTGAGCAATATCAGCGTCTCTGCATTCCAAAAAGTAAACAACAAAAAAGGGTCACAGAATGAGAATATTCTCTGTGCTTACATGATCGAGTATCTGAGAGGAACATGCTTTGTTGTGCGAACTCCAGGTTTATTGCTTCTATTAAAGGTAGCAGCCATAGCTTGAGGATTTGTGTTTGTGTAGGACAAAAGGGACTTGTAATTATAGTAAAACTCATGAGTACGGGCTTTAGTAAAACCGGTACACTCAATGAGGCGGCATGGCAGGTTGGATCAAGAGGCATCCTGGAAACTAGGAAAACGGAAATCTGCTTAAACTCTTGGTTCCAAATGCAGCAAGGATTTTGGCTTCTTAACTTCTTCACATCAATAAGAAATTAACAGCCGAAGTGCTCCCTAGTTTGGCTTAGTACCCGTCCCAGGGGAGCTTTGACAATAGGATTTAACACAGTTTCTTGAAAAGCTGTATCAGATAGTTCAGCTCCTAGAAGCAGAGGGAGTTGTTTGGTTTGCTGGTGAAAATGACTGTCTGCTGCATTGCTCATAAATTAAGGTTGGTATTCCTGTGCCAGGAGTATGAAGTTGAGGTTTC
The DNA here is from genome assembly GCA_013401335.1 of Brachypteracias leptosomus. NCBI lineage: Eukaryota > Metazoa > Chordata > Aves > Coraciiformes > Brachypteraciidae > Brachypteracias > Brachypteracias leptosomus. The sequence continues at coordinate 349,921 of VYZX01026947.1, forward strand.
TTTCCTCCCCACACAGTGGGAGCTCCACCTGTTTGCCTGGCTGTGGAGCAGGGTCCTTAGGAGCGAGTTCTCTCTCAGCAGCATTGCTCCCTCTTAGAGGTATGCTGTCTTTGAACAAGGTGCTGTTAGGTGTTCAGCTGCCACTGTAACCCTCTTAAATGAAATAAGTGCAAGAGCTCAAGTCCAAGTGGATGGACTTGGGTTTTCATCTATTTGCTGGATCAGTTCTGGATATAAGAGTTCTGCTGAAGAATATTTAAGTTGATGTGTCCTATGCATGTGTGTCTGCCGCAGATCTATGCTCTGGAAAAAATTGGTGAGTAGCGTTTCTACTTGTCTCTGAAATGCAGGGTGGAGTGCATTGAAATCAGGGATGTCACATGGGGCAGAAAGCTGTGGTGAATGTCATCTTTTTATTTTCCCTAGTTAGATGCAAATCCTGTTTCTGTTTTGTGCTGTGCTGCCTGTGCAGTGTAAAACACATTGCAGAAAGGAACGGGGTTCTGATGAAATGTCTGTGGAGCTGTATGGGGAGACTTTGCTTGTGACCTGTGTCAACAGGAAGATAATTGTTAACATTCCTGAGATTACAGCCATTCCCAGGAGACTGGGGTTCCCAGGTGGTACTGCCAGCCTGTTTGGTCCCACTGCTCCCTGGTGATGATGACAAAGTCTGGTTCCAGCTTACTGATCAGGTCTGGATGGCCTGAGGACAGGCAGTACTGTGTGTAATGAGGTGCATAGTACAGCATCCTTCAGGAGGTTTTGTGTCTCTTGAATCCATGCAGATGGGGTTTCTGTCTTTCACTGCTTTGAGGAGCAGTTTCAATGAACTGCAAATCCTTCCCCTGAAGAGGCTTAAAACCAAAGGAGGTTTAGTTATTTCTTGACAGTGGTGCGATTGCATCGAAATATACCTTAGGCTTACTCAGGACAAGATAGCGTTGATATAAACTGGTTTGAATAACTGACTAATTTCTTTTGTTGTGCTTTGCATTATGTGTTTTCTGTGAAGGTGGGGGGAGCAGAGAGGGGTGGGCAGGTCACAAATGTGGTACAGATGGTCCAAAAATGTATCCTTGACTCTTGGGATGGGGCAAGAGGAGTGCAAAAAAAATAACTCTGGCTGGGGAGTCCACTGGTTTCAGTAGTTTTGAACAGAGAAAGTAAGATCCTGTCTAATATTTGGGATTTAGGGAGGTATTGGAGCATCCTGGAAATTTCTGTGGTGTTAGAGGTGGTCAGTAAAGTTCCTGCCCTGCTGCTAAATTTGCCTGCTCTTTCTTAAGAAGGTGCTGGTAACCTCTGCCTTGGCATGTAAATGATTATATGCAAGTTAGATTGGTATACCTGAGGCAGCTTCTCCTCCTACTTACCTTTGTTATTTTCAGGCTTCAAAGCAAAACTCAAGTTATGTTGCTTCTTTAAAGCTGTACAATTATGGTCTAACCTATTTCTTTCTGGCCAAGCCACATCTGTAAATTTATAAATGCAAGGAACAGGTTTATTGGAAGGTCCAGGCAGGTTTTGTTGTGTTAACTCTTCTTATGTGGAGCTTATGCATACAGTTGTGCATTAAGAATACATAAAAACACTTAATACCTTCATAAATAAAACCACTTAATACCTTCCTGTACTTAGGCTGAATAGTGGCCCCCCTTCTCCATTTGTAATTGTGAGATCCCATTAGTCATCCTATTACTGACTTTGTTCTTGGATCCAGCCCAGGAGAGGTAAACTACATTGCCTTGCCTCATGTTTACTGCTGATGTTTACACCTAGACTTTTATTTAACATCACATATAAATTCCCACCGTGTCTTGCCCTACTGTAAATTGATTTGCATTCCCACTAGTGTGTTGCAGTATCTCCTTAGCAGATGTGCTGTGTCTGCGTCTCTTTAGTCTTTGCATTTGTGCTGACTTTTTTGGCTTGGGTGGGACTGGGGCATCAGCCTTCCCTGGGTCTTGGTAGAAAGAAAACTGACTGTTAGTGCTGAGAAGTTGACTGCTAAACAGGTGATCTGTGAATGGAGAAAGGGTGGCTATTTAATGACATTCATTTAACGACATTCATTCAGAAATCAATGAAGTTTGCTTTTCACATAGGTCTTTGAAGATGTCAGGCTTATGAGCATTAATCTTTGTGTGACATAGGAAGAGCCCTGTGTTATTCCTGAGAGACTGCATCTCTTACCCAATGTTTGGAAAAGTCAGCATCCAATCCAGAGTTAAAGTTTGTTCCTTCTTTTGGAGGACAATGTTTCTATTGCCATGGGGTTATTACCTGCAGTTGTTGCATGTTTTCCAACTTCAGGCAGCCTTAGCAGATGATCATGCTAAGTCATAACATCTATCTCAGTGGGTTTCTAGTAGGATCTTTGCTTTGGATCTGTCCTTGTTCCGAGTGCTGTAGCTCAGCTGTGAACACACCTTGAGATGCAGGAAATGATGCATCCAGTTTTTCCCTCTCTTTTTTCCACCTCTCTCTCACAAATTGGCTTTTGTGTTGGTTCAGCTCAGGCTGAGGATAGCGGCCATTTGTTATTTTTATAGTAGTGTTTGCTGCCAAGGTAGTACTTTATTTCTGCTTAAAGGTCGGAATTTTCCATTAATAATTCAGTCATCACACTGGATTTGCAGTTGCTGCCCATGGTGTGTATTGCCCTTGCTATGGGCATATATGATTTCCTGATATCTTTTAGCATCCAGAGCACTTTGCTCCTCTGTGACTTCTGCTATACATGAGAAAAGTGTGGTGGGTTCATGCTTTATCCTTTTTTCCAATGGCTGCACTGGTTTCTGTCAAAAGACCAAGATAAACCAATTATGTAAAGAGTTGATTTCTTTCCTCATTGGAAGTATATTTAGATACAGGTCTTGCAGCCAGTTGGAAGCAGGTGGAGAACTTGGGAAGGGCTTAGGCTGTACACTATGGCCTGACGTATCCCCTGGGTGGGAGACCTGTGCTCTCTTGCTGTTGGGTGCTTGGCTTCTCTGGGCTGACAGCTAATGCTTTATTGAAGTGCTCTTCATTAGAGGTGCTGTCAGGGGAAATGCTGTTAAATGTCACACTTTCACCTTGCATGTTGCATCTTCTGCACATCTCAGGACTTTGAGGAATGACCTCTAGTCTTCAAAAGCATGTTACAAATCTGAATCTTGCTAAATCTGCTGGGAGATGCAAAGGCTTGCTTCCCTCATATCACAGGAGAACATTTAGACAGGGAGATTAGATCCCCTGTTCAGCACTGGGGTAGAAACCTGTGTCCCAGTTTAAGGTAAGGATACTCACTTTCCCTTCTCCCACTCTGCATCATTAAGCAGTGCAGATTGTGTCAGAGAACCAGGACCAGAGGTCATTTAAGCAGTTTCTGGCTTGTGGTGTTTAAGGTAAGATAAAAATAACAAAAAGTGTGACTTTAAGCAGCCATTTGCATACATCTTGATGGTAATCACACTTACAGTAGGCACAGTGCTGTAATTCTTGCATGTAACTCCTGCATGAATAAAATCCTATCAAGTGCCACCTGTGGACAAAAGGCTCCAAGATCAGGTACACTTGTACTTGACTTGTACTTGCATCTTTCTTTACAGGCTTTTTCCTAAATATTAGTGTGGAACTTAAGGCTGAGGCTTGAGCCGGCTGTTGCAGCATCTGAACTCTAAACTGTCGAGAACCTTTGTGCTTCTAAAGAGAGCCGTCTAATTATATCTCACATTGGAAAAATCTGATAGCCGCTCGTGTGAATTAGTACATTTTAAATCAAAGAGTTCTCATGGCTCCAAATGTGATGGATTTGGGAAAACAACTTTATTTTCTTGCTCTGTAACAAATGTGTCAAAATAGGAAGAAATGATAATGATTTGGTCTTGCATGCCTTTTCTCAGACTGATTAATTCTGAAACAAAAATCTAGGGAAAAAGTATAGAGTATATTTTTTATATGAATGTAGAATATAACCCCAAATAGTTCATGGACACTGCTATGGTTGTAAAGGGAGATACGATGTACACAATTTTTAGTTGGTAACTGAAAAATAGCTTTAATACTGTAAAAACAAACAAACTGCCAAATGACCAACCCCTCAACCATCTCATTTTCAAGTCTTTCCCCTGTAGTGCTCTATGAATGTCAGAAACAAGAACACACATAGCGTTTATCAGATCAGCATTAGGATCTGTTTTTAGGGGTGAGGAAGGGTGGTACCTTTTGTTGATGCTGTGGCAGCTGTGCACACAACTGTCCCTGCGCTCTGACAGTGGGCACAGTCATGGGAGTCTGGTTCTCTTCCAGCTTTGCAGTTGGATGATTGGGGGCAGATGGGGACAGACTAGTGCAGTGCAAGTCCTAAGGATTTCAGACCAAGTCCTAAAATTCAGGAGGAAGGTCCTAAGCAATAATGACATCTTTCCTTGCTGTAAAGATGAGTAGTTTGGTGAGTGACTCAGGCTGGTTTGCTGGCCTTTTTTCCCCTTCATGTAGAATTTGGCAAAAATGTCAGAGCTGGTTTCTCTCTCCGCAGTGGTAAAGTGCGGTTAAGGTTTATGATCACACTTGTGCTTAAAGGAGTGACCAGGCCATGGCTCACAGGCTGCATGCTGTTCTCGGTAATTTTTATGGCCTGTGGTTTGCTGCTGGCTATCTGCTGTCCCAGGGACAATGCAGGTAGAGGGCAGGGAGAGCATGGTTGCTACACACACAGTGGATTCATCAAAGGTTCTTGCAGTATGTCAGATGCTTTGAGGATGTGCTGGGTTTGCTGATTGTGCTTAGGCTGTCTGTTCTGCCCTGCTGAGTGTCTTTTCACAGCATGAGTCTTGATCTGTGGATAAATTTAACTTCTGATTACCTTCCGAGTTTGTGGAACTTCAAGTCCATTCAAAGGATCCAGAATAATCCAGAAAGTCTTAAGTAGGTGTTTTACTGAAGTCTTGACTTGATATTTTTTCCTCTAAAGTATGCGGACGCACTAGCTATAGCCACATATGAAGTTTAGACAGAAACACAGCCTTTGCAAAATACAGGAAAGATGTATGCTGCTAGCTCTCTGCTTCTTCAGGCCAACACCAACTCAGCAGCATACCCTCATCTTTTATTCTTCATCTGTTTGCTCTTCTCCATCTCAAATCAGCCAAAGGGGAACACACCACTGAGAGAGAGCTCAGCAAGCTGCCCCCAACAGGACCACTCTTCAAACTGATCAGCTCCTTGTTTCTTCTCCCAAACATGTAGGTTCCTAGCTCTAGCCTCGCCCGCCACCCCAACCTCGAGGCAGGGCCTCACACAGGTGGGCCAAGTTCTGCCTCTGGGGCCTTGGGGAACCAAATATGCTGCTGGTTTGTGACTCATCCATAGGTCAACTCCAACTTGGGACCCACAGCCCAGCACTTCAAGGTGTAAGCACTGCTGAAGGAGATTAGATCTGGGAATCATAGGGAATGTAAGGGCACAAGAACACAGGCCATTTGGAGGCTTGTCTCCAAATGTTTTGGATGTTATGAGATTGGCACGTGAAGGTGTCTGCAGGATCAAACTGAGGTTCTGCAAAGTGTAATGCTGATAATTAATATCTGCCTTGAAGAGCAGGTGAGGGATATTTATTGATACTCTTCTCTCAAGATACAAGTTCAAATGGCTCTTCTCCTGGAACAGGGTGTGTATTAGAGAGAATTTCAGCAGGTTAGTGACTTACGTAGAGGATGGTGTATAAGGACATGTTGGAGCAGCTAAGGCACACTTGAGTGTTCCCAGTTCTGCTGTATGCACAGTGGAGCAGTGTTTTTCTTGAAGAAGAGGTGGGTATGTTGAGCAACTAATCTCCAGGAAAGGTATATGGTAGCTGGATGTCTCCTGATGGGTTCAGGTGCTAGCTTTGTTGTAGGATCCTCTGTCCTGCTTCCAAAATGGATTGAGCAAAGGAGACTATTTCTTTACTCTTAATTTAAATCTCTTGGAAGCTGGTTTTGGTTCAGAGCAGACCTGAAAAGACTTGTCAATTGGATCTTAGAGCCATCAGCATTTCTTTTTCTCCACTTAACTGAAGCTCATTTAACTTGTGACAGCATTTTTAATTAGTTATATTTGTAAAGGAAGCATCAGGGGAAGATTCAGAAATGCATATTTATGTTTCTTGGCTAAGCTTAATTTGGCTCTTAGAACAAGTTTTTCTTGTTTCAGTAAAGAAGAATTTCTTGTCTTAGGCTGGGATTTTTTTTATATATCTCATGGTTTTTGTTTGTGTGGTTTTTTTCTTTTACTTCTCCAAAGAGAGCATTTACTGGCTTACCTTGGTCTGTACCTTCCCTTGGATGAAAAACATGTAATTAACAGGTACTAAACAGAAGTATTCTCTCAGAGGTTTCTTCACACATTGTGGAGCTGAGGGTGGATCTTCTGTGTAGTGCTGAGCAGCACCACTGCAACCTCTGATTGTGCTGGACAGAAATGTGGTTTTGGGGGTATCCTTGGGATGTGCAGCACTGCCAGTAATTTGGACACCACAGGGGAGTGTATGTCTCTCCCCACCACCCTTGTCTGGGGGGGGCTGCAGCCTGTTTCGGAGGGGGGGGCCCAGGAAGGTGTGTACAGCGTGGCTCTGCTCTCCAAGGGAGTGGGAAGACAGCTGCTGGATTAGGCGTGCAGATGTGCCCCCCTCCCACCTTGGTGCCCTGAAGGGACGCATGGAGTCATCCAGCAACAGTGGTTGAGGCCAGGCTGTGCCCTGTGCATGGGGACACTGCAATCGCATGGCATGCCTCTGACACCTGGTGGGGTGTGCAGCTGGATTCGTGGTACTGCTGCCAAACTGGGATGCTGCTGACAGTGTTGGGGTGGCCAGTACATCTGGTAGCAGCTGGCTGTGGGATATGGTGAGTCCTGGGGCCACCTCATGGTGTTGCTCCTCTGTCTGGCTTGCCCCACTCCTGGTGCAGCCCTGTGACAGCACCCAGGCTGGGTGGCCTTGCTGGCCCCTGGCTGGTAGCACCAACTGCAGAAGTACATGACAAAGCTGTGACCAGGGTGCTGTGAGTGTGGGCTGATCTGGTTGTGGCTGAGAGCGGTCGAAGTGGCTGAGAGCGGTCAAAGTGGCTGTGTGCTGTCTAGACTGAATGCTTCCACCCACAGTGGCTGGTGGCACCCATACACCCTGAGGGCGTTAATGGCACTCCTCAGCTGGCTTCTGGGGAGCTTAAAGGGTGATTAATCCTTCCCCTCTTTCAAGCCTTCACATGAATTAATGAAGCAGTGTTGATGGTGTGGTTGGATAGACGGATGGGCATTACGTGAAAGGAGCGGTAACAAGTCTGTCATAGGTGCAGATGCTTCTGCAACAGCAGCATCTTGCTTGCTCTTCCTTCATTTGCAGTATTGCTTGAGATTGTCCTTTTGCTGAAGAGCTGTGAGGCTTTAAATACAAGTGTAGATGAGGAGATTGTGATTTGTTTTCAGGGTGGTGCTGATAAACTTCCTGCAGCTTGGTGGGAGAGATAATTCTGCAGGTTCAGGCTCCATTGTTGTGAGTGGGTCTAAGGTAAATTTAAGAAAAATGTTTTGGTTGAACAGGCTTTCCTTTCTATTTTATCCAAAGGGAAAAATCTGTTAAGAGCCTGATCTGTTGTTCTCATTATTGAGGGAATTTCTGAACAGGACCTAAATCCATAATTATTTGCACATCCTTATCTGTGTGACACAGTGTTTTCCAGGTCGGTATCTCGGATTTCAGACTCATTTGTCATGACATGTGGTCTTAAATTCACATATGCAGAAGGGCTTGATTATAAAGATGTCAACATGGTGAGAGGTATTTCTCTCAGGATCATTTTGGGGCACCATGGTAGAATTGGCTGCTGAGGACCAGCATGTTCTCAGCTTGCTGCAGGCTCTTGAGCTGTTGTTGGAAGGAGGGTGAAATGCAGGATTGTTTGACCAGTTGTCTGACACAAGGCTGTAGTGCCTGGGGAGGATGGAGAGGAGGCACTGATTACCTGCAAGGTATGCCAGGGACAAGGCTTCCACATAAACCGCTTAGAGGGAGAGGGGAATATTTTGTAGCCCAGCGTGATGATTGCAAGGACAGAGTCCCACCATGTTTCCAGGGAGCTTTGTGTCAGAGCAAAATCACAGCATGCCCTTGGAGAGGGCCTCCTTTTGTGCAGGATGATGGCAGTGTTAGCTAGAAATGTTTTTCCTTTTGGACCCGGTTGGAAGGCTGTCTCTCTGTTGCCTGCATGCTATATAGTGGTATATGTTTACCTCCTTACAGAAGTACTAAAGCAGAACCTGGAGTTCAAGGCTACCTCCTGCAAGGAGCCTCCATGGTGAAATCTGTTTCCTTTTTCTTTAGCTTCTTGCTCTCAGACCTTATGGTACTTAAAACTCCCCCGTCCTTCCCCAGTCTTCCAAGAAATTTTACAAAGAAATCAATAGCTGTCTAGTTATGACAGCAAAATGAAAAAGGCTGTAACGTCTCCATAACTACCTAAAAAGTACTTGTAAAATGCCAGTGAAAGAAAGTGCCCTACAATTATGCCATACATTCCTTGCACGCCGACTGAAAATCGTTTGCACTAGTTAAGTGATCACCGCACACTTGTCTGGAGAGAAATATTTGTTTACTGCAATAAATGTTTGTTCCTTTAACTGTGAAGCTGAAAAAAATTAATTTGTTTTACACAGAAAGCTAACTGACCTGAACTCTCAGTAGATGAACTGATTGTAAACATACCAGCTTAATCCAGCTTGGTTTTTTTTCTCGTGTTTCTTGTAGCATCTGAAAAGAGACAGCTTGTGGCAAATTAGCCAGGGTGAGAGTACAAAAAGATTGAATTATTCCTGTTTGAACAGTTCCCAGCATGCAAACACTTGCTGCTTGGTTTGTACATAATTTGTATCTTGAGTTAACTTGCCAGAGCTGCTTTGATTGAGGTGAAAGTAAATAACTTCCAACTGGAAATCTTGCCTTTGATGTAAATGGTAATTTATTCATTCATCAGTGAAAATATCACAGTGATATGATGAACAGAAATTGTGGTTGCTGTGTGTTTGAGTTTCTTGCAACAGATGTCTTGCCCTATTGTATTTCTGTGAAGAGAAACTGTCTGACATGCTGTCCTGTGCTGTCCTGAAAAGTCACTTTGCTCCTAGTGAAACCCAGCGCTGGTATGAAAATGCAGTTGTCAAAACATATGTGAGGCTGTGCTTGGCATGCGCTTGTGCCGTATGCTGCTCCATTCACTTCAGGGCATGGCATAAAAATAACAGGCTGCAGAGTTGGGTCTGTGGCATTTAGGCAAGACTAAGCTTACTGTCAGGCATCTGTAAATGCAGAAGTAGTTGAAACCAGATGATGTTTCTGTTGGGACTTGCCTTGATACTCTGATGTGTTGCTATGCCTCTTTCGGAGGGGAGGGACTAAAGGGGGTAGGGAAGCTACAGCACATGTGACAATAGTTTAGGATCGTCTATCCAGTTGTTTAGGACAGTGTATCCAGCTGGACTGCTGATGCTAAATTGAACTTGTGCTGCAATATTGCAGTTAATTCCCCTTCTTACTACGTGTGCTATGTAGTTTTTCTATAACTGCAGTAATTAGGGCCTGGCTTTACTGTTGGCTATGGTGAGGAACATTTCCTTGGATCCAGCTGTGTTCATGTAGCTTCTGCAGAGTGTGCATGTAGGAGGAAAACGAGCGGACTGACTCTGTTTTTCTGTGTTAAAAGGAAGAAATGGGACCCCACCACCTTTCCTCTGACCCTTGTTAGGTTTGCTGGCTATTTTTGCCCTAAGGCATTGGACTGTTTGTGAGTAAAATGTTACTTGTAAGCAGAACAAGAAATAACAGTGCAATGCATGAAATACCTGTTAAAGGCTTCTAGTGAGACCTCAACTTTGTGTTGTCCGACTTGCCATGTTTTTTGGGAAAGAGAGAGCTAAATGGAGATGGAGACCCAATGATGGCCCAAGTGGAGATGCCTTTGGTGTTGTCCCTTTTGTCTGTGTAAGCTGTTAAGGAGAAGGTTAGTGAAGGGAGAAGGACATCTGGTACTGCCCTCACTGCTTGGAGGGGGCAGTGGGGTCTGCTGCTGAAGTCTTTGGGAGTGGAAGTGATGGGCAAGGAAGTAGGTCCCTCAAGGGTTGTAGGGGTGACTGAGCTGGGTGGATGGGGGTAGAGGTGGGAATGCTGGGTGGTGAGAGCTCCTCCAGAGCCAGCTGCTGCAGGGCAGGTGACCCTGCTAGCTTGAGGCGTGTCTCCGTTTAAGGCTCAGGGCAACCCCCCACAGAGCAGAATTTGTTTCACCCCTCTTCCCCCTCCCCTCTTCCCTCCCAGGGGAGGAAGAAAGGCCTCACACAAAGTTGGAAATCAAGATTACAATTTTTAACAGGGAGTAACAAAAGGGATCTCAAAGGAAGGGAAATATACAGCGGTTTTAAGGGAAGGTTTATATACAAATACATACAACACCAATCCTCGGATGTTGCTGGATTCCTCCCGAGCCACGTGGAGTTGTATCAGCCACAGAGAGGTCCGGAGCCAGCAGCAATTCCAGCGAGGAAGGGGCGAGCAGAACTTCCTATGTCCTTTTATAGAGTGTGGCAGGAAGGGGAGTGGAATAGCCGCTCCACCTGTCCCTCCCCTTCCCCAAACCTTAAACCACAACAAGGAGTTAGTAATCAGAGGGTCAAGGATACAACAGCACAGTCCAAATTACTGTTGCTTGACATGTAAATAACAAAAAAAGACCCTTCCAGGCTGTGAAGTTTTGAATTGGATGTGCTCAGCTAGCTGGCCATCTCTGGTATGGCAGCTATCTTTCTTGCAAGACTATGTTCCTGTGCTGCTGCCTAGCTGGAGCCAGCATCCCCTGTCCTGTTGGCCCATCCTGAGAGTGGCAGAGTGACCTTGGAGTGCCAAGTGACCTTGGCAGCCGAAGCACGTGTGACCTTCAGCTACCTCCATGGGCACTGTTGGAGGACATGCTTCTTACATGTGCAGCTGTGGGATCTGCCCTCTAATCACAAGTCCCTGCCCTCAATACTGCAGCTTGCAGCTCCCATAGGCACACAATGAAATTCAGAGTGCTGTAATTTATGCGATGTCCTTTCTTTAATCCTTCTTGTCTAGCTTGTGCTGCAGAGCTTTGAGGCAGAGGTTTTGCCTCCCATGTCTAGAGCCTCATGCCTGAATCTAGTTGATGTTTATACAGAAGTGTGAGGGCAGCCAGAGGTTCTCTGTGGTCTGATAGAAGACGTTTGTGAAATTAATCCAAATTAAACTGTGTTACTCATTCTGTGATAAATGAGGTTACAGCCTGGACTCAACATGTTGCATAACTGAGACTATGAAGAATGAAAAGTGAACCCTCCTCCAAAAGTTGGCTGTGCCTGTATCAGGCTTGATGAAGTTTTGAGACAAGCCAGTACACCGAACTCACTGTGTAGGCGTTTGCGAGAAATAAGGCAGATTTATGTGAGAGGACTGTGGATATAGGGAGGCACAGGGGTGCTGGAGATGAAGTTAAGTAGATAAACAAAACAGGGGCCTGCTCAGGGTGAATCCATGGTTGTGGACCCACATGCTCCTCTCTATGAGGGAAAGAGGTCATGTTGCATGCCCTGCCAACGTGGTCCAATCTGGAGCTGGTTCGCTTATGTGATGAGATTTTGCCATTCTGATATGTCTGCTTCCTCCTCCTGCTGCACAGCGGTGGAACATGTGGCAGGGATGTGGAAAGCAGGGGAAAACAATCTGTTTGGGGCAGCCTTTGAGGGGGTGGGCAACAGCCCTGTTCTTGCTGCAGAGCCCCTTGTGGGGGTCAGGAAATGCTGGAGATTAGTTGGTAGCCAAGCTGTCAACAGTGAGCTTGGCGCTTCCTGCAGCAGCAAGAAAACATGTTGCTGGGGCTGGCCCTGGCCCTTGTCCCATTTTCCCAGCACTGGGGTGAGGCTGTGGTGGACTTTCCAGCAGTGATGGCATTAAGGACAGCCTTGAAGACTGGGATGATTTTCCCTGGATGGAGTCAGAGTCAGCTCCCACAGGTAGTGGTCTTTGCTGGCTTGTGTCTTCAGAAGGGGCACAATTCTCCCAGTAAGGTTTTCAAGCCTCGTGAAGAACAAAAAGCATACAAAATTTTACAGTCCAGTTTGCTCTGGGCTTGAACAGTCAGAGCAGCATGATGCTCTGGAGGGTTTGCAAGGCAGGGCTGGGAGTAGGGAGGGATGGATGCCACCTAAATGTAATTTAAAAAGTGTAATAAAAATAATGAACACCCCTAATATTAATACTAATATAAAGTACATGAAGTTAAGTGCAGCCCATGAAGTGACAATGAGCAGCGCACTCCCAGCAGTGAATGCTGGATGTCCAGCACTGTGAGCATCACAGCTCCAACGAGAGTGCAACAGCCACGATGAACACCTTGGGAGCAGAAGAATGGATGTAACCCTCCAGGGATGGTGGCCATTAGGAGAAGAGCCCGTCTCCAGTAAACTTTCTGGTTTATAGCGAGCGTGACGTTGGGTCAGCTGCCCGACCAAATCGGATGTTGCAGCCTTCTCAAAAATGCAGCTTTCCCAGATAGAAAACTGATTCTATCCCAGTGAAAACAGGACAGTTGTTCACGTTGATTTTTATCAAGCACACTACTTAGGAGTAAAGAATGGAGGAAATAACTGCTGATGGTGAGGAAGGAACTTTCTAACTCTGCTCTTGTGGGTCCCTCATTCCCATGGGCTGTATGCTTGCCACTGGGACCATATTAAATTTGTGTGTTTGGAGTTCCAGAGAAGAGGCTTCCTCTAGACACTTCAATTGTAACTCATATCTGTGAAGCTGAATGCAGATGCTGCCTGTCAGGCCGTGAAGATTCATGTCCAGCTATGTACGTGCAGAAGAGGAGAGATGTTCTTTTGGTGTCTGCAAAGGCAACTTACTAAAAATAGGCTAAAGCCTATGAACCTGGAAGCAAAAGTAGTTGTCCTGAAAGTCTCACTTGGTGCATCTTTCTTTTTTTCCTTAAGGAATATTTATTTGGAATATGCTTCATGTCTCAGCATTTGCACAAAAGCTGGTTGTGCTCATGCTAGAGCTACTGTTGGGTGGATGGGTCCAGACTGAGCTGTTTGTAGCTCTGCCAGTCGTTCCCTCTTGAGGCTGGGATATGTTGCCTCCTTCATTTCCACTGCTTTTCTGCTATCCTGATTCTTATCTGTCCTGCTTTTGGATCCCAAGCTCCTCTGAGATGGGGCTGCCTGGCTATGTAGCATGTAGAGCCCTTGCAGGGTACAAGGGCAGACCTTGCAGCTGAGCAGGAGCGATGCTTTTCAGGGAGGCACAGAGCAGCATGTGGAGACATCAATATGTTGAAGTGAGAGCTTTGCTGTGGTTTGGACTGCTGCCTTTGGATGTGTTTTATGTATTCAGCAGGGGCAGCTGCTCATATGCACATAGCACCCGTTGTCCCTGGGCTGCTTTGTTGTTTCAAGTCTTCTCCATACCTTGATGGCGTCTTTCTCTGCAGCTCTTTCCCTCGTCCCTCTCATGTGCATTCTCTGAGGTGACTTGTGTTGAGGAGTCCTTGCCAAGACCTCATGAAGGTTTGGGGATTGGAACCACCAGGCTTCTTCCTTCTGGCAGCGCAGAGCTGGCTTCATTTTAGGAGAACAGAATAAAGCACATCAGTATTAACTTGCCTTCATGGAGCTGGCTGCAGCTCAGTTGGATTACATTTGCTGGTGCTCAGAGACTTCCAGATTTTAAGACTATGAAGCAACTTAGCCTGCAAACAGAGCAAGTGGTTGCTTGGCTGTGCTCTCATAATTTTGTTCATTGACTGCATTGCTGGAATAGCACAAAGTGGTGTTAAATTTCTGGACGAGGCTTTGAACAAGATCTTCTATCAAAACACTTGATAAACCACTTACTGTAATGTAGAATGCTGGTCTGTCTTTTTGCAAATTGAATTGTCAGAGAGCTCTTATGATTATTAAAAGATTCCTTGTGTTAATTTAATTTCCTGCTAAAGGAACAAGCTGAATGATTCAAAGAACCATTGCAAACAGTCCAGGTAAAAGCTAAATTTCTGTATCTGTGCATATGCAATACTTAAAGGGCTCCAATGGCATCATGTGTAGAGAGGAAGTATAAAAATACGTATAAAAACCCAATACTTTAAAATTTGTCAGTTTTGAAGAAAGCATTTAGATGTTGGGGAAATGAGTAATGAAAAACAGTCTAAGCAAGAATGAAGAAAGCATCAATTTAATATCTCCTCAGGGTGACAGGAGGCAGGAATTTTTTTCCCCATTGTATCTTAAATGAGTTTAAAACTGTGTTCCAGACAGTTTGTGAACAGTCAAGATTCAGTAGTAGTTTTCTGGACAGAAAAGGGCTATTATTTGAACTTTCTGGCTGGGTTCCAATTCACGGGATCCCGATTCAGGGTGAAATGCCTCCTTACTCTAGGCAAGCATAAGTGTTACCTTCCCCTCCTATTCCACGGGGACCAATAGGTTTCACCTTTCTTTTCCTGCTGATGTCCTTCAGAACTGAGTTAAGCTCATAGCGATTTTGCCCACGTATATTGAGCTTGATACTGGTTCCTGCTAGTGCTGAAGGGCTTGTGCGTCTAAAATACTGAATGACACACTTGCCACCACCCCTGCCCTGGTGAATGGCTGAAGAGAAAAGCTTGTGGTGAGAGGTGGTCCCAGCTGTGTATCTCAGTGGAGATGGCTCCTCTTCAGTGAGTCGAGCTCAAGCAATCTTGGGCATCTTTGAAGGAAGGATCCTGCTCTAGATAGCAGTAGCTATGCTTGCAGGTTGCCAAGGGATCTGAATGCTCTGTTATATTTATAGATAGCACTAAACTTTGAGAATAAATATGTATGGAATATGTAAGTACATATTTAAAAAGTTGTGTTGTTTTCTGAAACGTCCACAGGTTACGATGGTGTTCTACTTGTGCACATGGCAAGAGGAAATAGTGGGGAAAACTTGGAGGACTTGGGGATCCCTGAGTGTTGCCTGCCTGCACTGGTGCTTAGATATTGCTTAAATGTGCTTAATCAAACTTTTGTCTGTCTCCTGCCAACTCAGGTTAAAGGCACTGTGGTTGAATTAAAGATGTAGATGGGGGGTCAAGTTAGGGACAGTGCTTGAGTTAATTTTTCAGTGTAGACAAACTCTCTGCTAATTAGTCTGTTTATGTAAGTCCTGCAGCAGTTAGTGATCTTGTTCTGTCCTTTTCCTTCTCTGTAGCTTACCCTCCTGCTGCAGTGCTCTTCAAAGTCCGTCTTGCCTCAGAAGTGGCTGCCTGTCAATAACACATCGAGTGATGTCCCTTGGGCTGTGCATGCATTATAAAATGTATAGTGTGTATGGCTGCTTGTAGCATTTCCAAATGCTTTTTATAGCAAGAAGCATGCTCATACACTGTGGCTTATCGTGAACTAAATTTACTACTTAGTACTATCTCTCTCACAAATACGCAGCCTGCCTGAAGCTGGGGGCGAGGATGGCACGTGCATGTTACCTAGTTGGCATTCTCGTAACTAGGTGTTGTTAAAGAGCTTTTCTGTCACCTGTCACTGCTGCAGACTCTGCTCTGAAGAAGTCCTGAGGGAAGCCTGCTGCTGTGCACAAGCTGGAGCAGGTGCCTTCTGCAGGACTGCTCCATAGCTCAGCAGTGCTCCATGCCTGCACTCGCAGTATCTTTCAGTTCATCTCTCTGTGCCGGTATAATACATTTCTGAGTTGAGTGCTCTGCACACACAGTGTGGGTGTACCAAGCTGTTCCAAGGCGGTGACCTTCCTTGTGTTCCCAAACTGAATGCTGCAGGTCACAGGAAGTACAGCTCTATCGCTTGGAGACTCCTCAATTCTTTAAAAGAAACTCCTGGGAATGAAGGCTGCTTTTTCTTTTTTTTGTTTTTTCTTTCCTTCTGTCCGCTAATAATCTTGGCTTCTTGTTCAGTGTTTTCTCCCTTTTTAAAATGACTAGGGAAATAATGGTTTCTTTGTTTTTTCTTTCTGAACTGAGTTTGTTATAATATCTGTAGGGCAAATAAATCTCTTTGCTTCTTCCTGTCATAAAAATACCTTTCATTTGAGAGAAACTATAAATCTAAAACAACAAAAATTATAGTTTGACCTTTATTAGTTAGGAAAATAGTGATGTAATGATATGGCTACTGGGAGGACCAGTGAGACAAATAATACGGGCCTTTATTTGCCATTTTCCTGGCTCTGCTTTCCAGTAAGCCCTTCACTTTGCCAAAACTAGTTCCTAGCCATCACAGCTATAACACTGCATGGGGTTTTAAGTTTGTGTTGACATTAGCACTTGCCTGAATGATCAACCCCATCAAATTTAGACTGAGCAAAAGTGAAGGGATGACTGGCAAGGGGTAGCAGCAGGATTCCCTGCTGCACCCTCCAGCCTGGAGCAATCTTGCTCAATCATGGTCACCCTCAATCGTGGGTGGCCACCCATGAGAGCTGCTTACCAGATGTGCCTCCTTACCACACAGCCCTTCTCCCTCCCTGGCCAGAGAGAGCAGGAAAGAAATGGGACAGCCATGTGGCAGAGAAAGCCTCTCCCTCTGGCCCCAGTTAGAGGTAGCCTCCTTGGGGAGGTAGCCCCCTCTTCTTCCTTGGCTTCCCTCTCTTTCCTTTTGGTCTTCCTCCCCTTTGCCACCCCACCCTGCCCCTTCAGACCATCTTGGGGCAGCAGCTGCTTGGGGGAGCAAATGACTTCAGCTCCTGAATCAGTGGGTACATGTATGTCTGGACTGTTCTCCCTTGGGGTTAGTGACTAGACTGCATCTCCACAACTCTGACTATAAAGGATCTATGCCAGACATGAAAGGACGCAAAAAACATTCAAAATTGATTTAGCCCTGCCCTGGCACCTTCTCCTCCTGGTTTCGTGATGTACATGTGCAAGTGTCACAACTTGGCTTTCTGGGGTTAATCCAGCCTTGGCTTGTGGAAATGGATATTTAGGTGGTGCTCTATTAAGTCAGTGCTATAACCCTGTAAAAAGTGTCCTTTGAATCAAAACTGGCTCATTTATGTTCAGACAGAGAAAAAGCTCAGTGTTAGCCTGGATTATAGCAGACTCTCCTGTTGATCTTGTTCAGTGATGCTCTTTTACTTTCTTGACTTTACAGTGCCATGGGGTCATGGCTTGTTTTGGCTCTTTGGTTTGCATAGTTGCCTTATGGGAAATCTCAGTTGCAATCCTCAAGCTGCTGAAAATCTGATGGAAAAAGTTGTTGTAAAGCACTTTTCTTGATCTAGGAGTTGAGGAGACTTGTAGTGGCTCACTGACCCTTTGAAAATACACTGAGAATGGATTATGAGAAGTTCAGCCTTCAAAACCATCTCCCAGACCCTCATGTATTTATTTGTACTAACAAAGCTTAATTTTAACTCTGTATCAGCATCCTTGTATGGAGGCTCAAAGGTTAGCTGTGCATTTATTAGGGTTGACTTCACAGTGTTGGATTTGCATATATTTTAACAATGTTATAATGTGCAATTCTAATTAAAAGTAGTAAAGCCCTTGGATAGGAAGTCAAAACCTTAATTGTTAATAGAGTACAATTAAGTTTCTCAGTACCTAGCTAGTAATTACATAAAACTCACTGCGGTATGGAAAGACTTTCGAAACAGAAGCATAGAGTTATGTAGAAGGTTTCTGCAAATACCGACTGTCTGAATTGTTCTACTCTTTAAAAACAATTTTCTCCCATTTGTCTTATATAGTACTATTACCGTTGTTCAGAGTTTAACTATAGCCTATTCCTTTGATTATCATAGATGTTTTTAAATGGCTAAAGCAATGAGGTTTATGTGCCTTGAGTTGCTAAAAGCCAGTAATTAATTTTCCTTTCCTTGGTGAGCATTTACAGAAATTTTAAGGGCTCAACAAGCACTTGGACTTGGCCAGAAGCAAAGTAATGTGTCATGAACATTTTGAATTACAGGGAAGGCTGGATACAAATCTGTATTCCCTATTTTTGACTTGCTTTTAAGGAGTGGTAGTCAGTGCAGGACAGTGATAATTTCAGCAGTGACCTTTTCGGCATCCAGCATATTTAGCATCCAACAAAATGTTGAAATACCTATGGTGAGATTGGGCTTTCAAGTTTGGATTGCATACACAGGACCGTAATCTTAGCATAGAGTAATAGCTGTAGGTTTACTCTGTCTTTTCTTGCTTTCCCTAAGGGAAGCCTGAAACAATATGGTAAAGAGATGTGCTGGAGCCCCCAGATGAGTTGACATCGGGGCCCCAAACCTGAAGCCAGAAGCCTGTGGGTTGCCAGACCACACTGCAGTGTAATTACCAGATAGCATTGCTGCGACTCTGAGGCTGAAGCAAGCCAGGGCAAGCAGACATCTGCATTGCTCTCCTGCTGCGTGCGGTGTGGGTATCTGTCGTGCTCCTCTTTCCTGTGCTTCATCTGAGCATCAGGTAAGCTCCACTTACTCTGCTCTGAGTGGAGAGTTGAATTCTTCAGTGGTCTCTGGGGTTTGTTGGTTTGGTTTTTTTAAAGAAGTTCATGGATTTCTTTTGTCAAGAAATGCCAAATAAACTCAAAGATGTAAAGCTTCCTAAATTACTCATCTTTTCCAGACAAAACTTGATGAAACATTTGGTTTCTGTGAGACATTTTCAAATGACCCAATGTATCTGGCTTCATACAGAGCATCTAAAGGAAACTTTTGGGAAGGAGAGCCATGGACTAAACAGCAAATGAAATCACTTTACAGCTCTGTCTCATTTGTATTACTGGGGGAAGAGGAGGGTGATTGCTTCTTGACAAATTGGGCTACATAAAGGAATTCTATATAAAGATTATAATAACTGCCCTAATGAGTAAGAATCAGTGATGCAAGCAGGAAGGGGAAACGCATTATCACCAGCTGCACTGCTGCTGTGTATGTGAGGGTTACTGTCTATTAATGAGCACAGCAGGACCTGTGGTAAGTTGTCTTAGTAATTTCATTTCGCAGGAGGTGATCTCTCAGCCTTCATAAAAAAGAGGAAAAAGAGTCCTGCATAAAAAAGAGCGTGGTCTTGTATATTGGCAACCCTGTGCTTGACACACATTTCTTTGCAGAAGAGAGCCAGCTTCTCCATACGGCAAACTGTTCAGTGCTGCACATGCACCTCGTACACATCTTCCCAGTATGTCCTTGGTTCTGCACTTCATTTCTCATGTTCTTCTGGTTCATCTAGATCACCCTCTGTAGAACATTGTGTTTGCATAGTCTGGTGATCATCTGATGCTCAGCATGACTTGCATGCTGTTTTAAGTTCAGGGCTCTGCAAGTTTGACATCTACTAGACCTTGTCTTTTCTGGGGTTACAGGTGTGCTATAATATATCTAAGGAGTATACAAGATAATAGACAAAGGGTGAGTGGGAAGTGAAAGTTGTGTCAGAGCTCAGTAGCTATGGATTTTTGTGAAAATCAATGTGAAATGGCTTTTGCCTCTTTTGGGGACACTGTTCCTGTTCCTAATGAAAATCTTAACAACTGACTGCTTACAATCACAAGAGCGCTTGAAAGTAGTGGGGTACAAATTCAGAACAACTTACCTGTATTCTTATGTCTGTCTTTGTATAGTACAGCATAAGCCCCAATATTGTTGCAAGTGATGACTTGCCCTGTAGAAAAAGCAGGAGCTATATTACTATTTGGTCATGTATGGGAGGTCTGTTTTTTCCTCTCCACAAGTTTATAGGATTCTTAGGGGATATTTTAGGATAGAAGGAACTGAGGCAGAAACATGCTGTCACCTGAAAACCTTTTCTCTATATTCTGACACTGTAATTGAAGCAGTCTCTCATATTGTCTGTGAAGGGGGCTCTAATGAGAGTAAATCACCACATACAGTAATGGGGGTGGGTTGGATTGCAGAATGTGAAAGGTATGATGATGACTTTCTCTTAAAAGGCCTTGTCTGCTTCTCACATCTCCATTACTTCCACCATCTCCTCCATGGAACAGCAACATGTGCTCCTAGGTATGGCTTGAGGGGGTGGACTCTGCAGTCTTCCACTGAAAGGCTTAGGTTTTACCCAGCCCTTCTGCGCAGGGGATGGGGTCTTCCCATGCTTCACCACCTCTCAGAATATGCTCCTGAAGATGGTCCTTTCCCCAGTTTATATGGTGGAAAAGAATCAGATTAAGTGACGCTGAAGTCTTTTTGCTGTTGCCCAGATTTTACACAGCAGTTAAAAATCTGTTTTGCTAAATTACTGGATTCTAGGAACATCCTTATGTAGGATGTTTAATAGAGTCATTCTTGTGTAGGACATATGACTTCTAGTATTAACTGTGTCCCATGTGAAAGATGGTTATTAGGTGATTTCTAAATAAAGTTACAATGCAACACATAATGATGCACTTGTTTGCCCTCAGCGTCTTGTAACTAGTTTTTTACATCCGACTTTTGTTTTGGAGTCTGACTAAAGTTTGCCTCTTTCCTTAAAAAAAAAAGCAACCAAGCAACCATCCTTCCACAAAACCAGCCAACCAAATAAATATGAAATATTTGTTTATTTGTATTTCATGTGAGGTATGAAACTAGCTTTCTCTGAGCTAGTTTCTGCTTGGCTGCTGTGGTGGTTAGGGCTGCTTGTTCTTCCATGACAGTGAAAACTGGGTGGGTGGAGCAGGAGAGTTAATAGGACCAAGTTGAGTGGAAAGCTCGTAGGTGAAGCTACTTCTCTCTGTGTATAGGTATCTCCACCTAGCTCTGTTCCAGGCTCTGCTACGATGCATTTGTCGGTCATAATTGACTATGATTTAAGGCTTACTATTTTTGTTGGATACCTTTGCTTTTATGCTCAGGCTCCATCTTGTTCCTAGCCTCAGTGTTTTGAAGCTGTATTCCATAAACCTTGCCACCTTGCACTTGACAAACTTGCAGTGCTTGGCTCAGAGCCCTTGGCTATGGATGCCAGCAACCTGCTATTAATAAGAGGAGCCAGACTATTGCAGCTGGAGAGAGAGCATCTCATCACAGGACTGATCCAGTGCTCCCGACAGGATCAGCATCTTCTCCATGCTGCCATCAGGATACGTTTTGCTCTTGACCTGCGTTGTTTGCTGTAGTGGTAGAGCTGTTCAGGCTGTTATGGCCATTCAGCCCCACTTCTCGCAGAGCCTGCTGACTGTGATCACACAGGACTTGAGTCTCAGGGCTGGATCAAGTGCCCTCTGACAAGTGGGCTGCCATTGCAGACATGGTTTGCATATTAAGACCATGGAGTGCTTGGGGAGAAACTGACACTGGTGAGTTTTTAAATTGCTGTGTAATTGTTCTGAACTTGAAGTGATCGCCTAGAAGAGGAAAATAAATTTTTGTCTTGTCTTTTATCCCAATGGGTCTTGTGCTCTGCCTGCATCTTTTTTGTGTCTTGAACTACATCCTTGGTATTTTCCCCGAGAGAAAAACTGTTTTTTCTGTTGTTACGAGGCACTGACCCCTTAAAGAAGGAGAGAGACTGAAAGCTAATGAAGTTTTTCCTCTGAGAATGATGTTGTGTAATTGTTAGAGTATTTAATGCTGGTGGTATCATCCTTGCTTATTCTTAAATGAAGTGCTCTATTAGTTTGGTTTTATTCAAGAATCTTCATTATAACCAACCTAATCCAGAAGGGCTTGTGGGGACATGGGAAGGAGATATCTGTGTTCTGCTTTCCTGGTGCAGAAGTACTTTTTTTCTAAGAACTAAGACCATTAAAACCTCCTGCTGTGTGTATGCTAGCTGCTAAGCACAGAGAGGGAGTGGGAAGAGCCTCACTTGGCTGTGGGACTTACCCTGGGGTTGCTCAGGCCTGGCTAGGGTTGGATGCCCATCCTGGCTCTGCAGGGTGCTCCCCTTGCCTGTCCTGGCTGCTTGGCATCTCTCAAAGCTGGTTTCCGACCCTCAGCCCTCCCCTTCTTTTGACGTAGGGATAATTTGATTGTACTTCTCATTCCCTAGTAGCTGTCCAAGTTTATGATACTGAGAGCTCCTTGGGCAAAAACAACCCACATATGTTGCAAGTGATCTTGTGAGCTTTTGTTCCCCTTTTAAACTATACAGGCAGTATTGTTCTGTTGTTTTTTAGTAGTGCCTCTGGGTTGCTTCCATGCCCTAGCAAGAGCTTTATGGGGTGCAATGTGCATTTCTCCTTTCCTGGGATGAAGAGGAAGGTGGCTACAATTCGTAAGTGACAGTTCTGGAGAGGGATCTTACTTTCCGCTGCAGCTGTGATGCAAGTGGGTTGAGGTGGTTCTGGTCTACCCAAGCTTGTTCCCAAGCATGAGCTTGGTTGCTGCTGTGCTGCTCCTGTCCTCTCTGCCAGGTGAAGGCATGGTCTGTTTGTGGACTCAGTAGCATCCAGCATTATTTATGGCTGAAGAAACATGACTTGTAAACAACTAGCCCAGGATGTGATGGGATAATGGTGTGTTGTGAGCTTTCCAGGGGGTGAAAGGAGGACAGGGAAAGGACGTTATCATGCTTGTAGATATGGAGATGGCAAAAAACTGCTACCAACTATCTCTCAGGTAGCAGAATTGACAAAACCCTAATTCTGTATGATTTTGTTTCCCCTGTGTGTATTGGCCTTCTGTCTACCATGAGCTGTGATCCTTCTCTTTGGGCCTTATCTCCAAATTATCTTTTCTTTCCCTTTTGACTTGGTCTGTGGTTTCTCTCCAGTGCTTTTCATGTTGGCCACACAGGAGTCAACATGTCCACTGGATGCCCGCGAGCAGATGCTGATGAAGTGGCTGCTAGGCCAAAGATAGCAGGGAATGTTGACTTCTTGCAGCAGAGTTTGACTCCATGTGTAGCTAATTTTGGATGTGTCTCTTCTACCTACATACTAATTTCTCCCAAAAATCTAAGAATGTGGCACCTTATTCACATCTCTTTGCCTTCTGCCAAATGTGGTCAAAATTGACTAATGGGTTGAAAATTTAATAGAGTGAGGACTGACAAACAACGCTACCACATAAACTTAATTTCCTTTAGAATCCAGGTCAAAAATATGTGGTGAGGGTTTTATTCTGTAATCGTGTGCTTTAAAACTGTGTGGAACAATGTGATTAGTAGAAATGGTATTTTCAAGATTATTTGCAGTGCATATGAAAACAGATCAGCTGAATCCTGTTATGTGCATGTATATTAGCACATAACCAACTTTAAAGGTCTGAAATAAATGAAGTGTCAACCTGGAGAAATAGCAAAATAAATCTATAAAACTTATACTTGTGAAGCTGGCAAGGCCTCTAGTTATGTTGATCTTAATTTCTAGATTTTGAAGCTCAGTTCTTTTGATTGCCTTTTCTTAAAAACAACAAGAAGAAAAAATGTATTTTATTCCTTTTCTTGGTTAGTACATTTGGGTTTTGCTGTTTGCATAGCTTCCACCTCATTTCTCAGCTCTGGAAACACAGAATTTGGATGTGTGCACCTCACTAACAGGATTTTATAAATTTGGAGCTATTTAAGTTCCTTCTAGGAATGACGACATGTTGCTGTGACTAAACTTCGAAGTGAGGGATGCCCACAACAATTCAGGATGATTGGAGGATGGGCATCTTCCTGGAAAATGTTACAGCAAATACTATGTGTAAGCCCAATCTCTTTCCCTTAAAGGAATGTCTTGTGCTTATTTCTAGTAGGGTTGGGAAACCAGTGTGTGGCAAAACCAGACAGATTAAGATGATGAACAACACTAATAGAGCAGCACCTTTTGCATCTGATGGAGCATGCCAAGGTTGAAGGTGTCCTATAAACCTCCAGCTAAGAGGCACATGGAGGCTTTTATTTGCTCTTTTGCATGTGTAGTATCTACACATAATACTACACATAATAAGACCAATTTGGTTCCTATGAGAGAGAAAATGTTATGATAATATTTTCATGTTATTTTAGTGATAGCATTGTTACAGCCCATTGGGGTCATCTTACCCTAAAGAAGCAGTCTTCTCTAATGAAACACTTGCAGCCTCTTGGCTTCCAGAACCAGTGCTGTTTGAGACACCAACTGGTTATTGGTATTTACATAAGGACAGAAGTGATGTCTGAAGATGGCTGTCCACCCTGTGTGCCCCAGCTTGCTGTGTGATTAACAAGATCAGTAGCCTTAGTCAAATTGATGTCAGCAAACTTGACATAACTATGAAAGAGGCAGAAAACTGACAAGACCAGTGTTTGATGGTATCAAATTCATGCTATGGAAAAATGTCTTCAAGGAGATTGAATTCTCTTATATCTGATTGCACTTCTTATCACACTGTTTCCATAATATGGGTGCTGGGGGCATGAGATCTTCAGTTAAGTTCATAAAATAATCCTCCATGTCTTGCAGTCACTTCTGTATCTCTGTCGACTGATGTCTGCATTTTCACAGATGATAAACTCTGTATAACCTGTGCTTTGGCTTGTGGAATTAACAGTGCACTAGCTGACAGAAACTGCATGGAGTGGTGCTTCAATTTAGAGTTGGACTCAGTCAGGGATTAATATGAAATTAGTCATAGATTAGTCATAATTTTTTTCCTTGCATAAATCATGTCTAGTTTCACTTAAAAATCTGATAAGTTAGAGACTTGAAAGCTTTTATTTAAACATTCTGCAGTTTGTTCTTGCTATTGATCTTCCAAGTCCTTCATTAAATAGTCTGTCTGGTGTCATTCTTCTCCGACTCAGGAGATTACTTGTAATATTTTATTTTGCTTCCAGAAATCGTTTCTTTCCTGTGTCAATTTGCTATATTGTCTGTATCTTCCAATACTGGTATATCGATTCAGTGACATTCATGCTTGTGTATTGTTCAAATGTACTGTTTTGGGGTAGGAAATGTTGCTGTATGAGATACTGGCTGCTTGGGTCACTGGAGTTAATGACGTGGTTAATTTTGCTCAGGTCCCTTTAGTTTTCACTTTGGGTTTCTGCATGTGCCAGACACCCCCCCGGTTTGGATTAAAACTTGGGTTTTAAGTTCAAGGCTGGCACTTACAGGATGGACAGGTTCTGGTTTGGGTTTCAGCTGTGGATGTAGTAATATCCAAAACCAAACTGGTTTGTTAATTTGGATGCTGCATGGTTTTTGTCTGTGTCAAAAGATGTGCAGCCTTCTAGAAACTAAAAATAAGAACTAAAGCATCTGGGTCTTACCTGTTTGTCTAAGTGCAGTTAAGCTGTCCTGTCGTAAATAAGCAATCTGTTACGTGGTCTGCAGCAGCTGAAAAGTCTATGTAGGGACAGGGGGATTTAAATATGAGAGAGACTGTGTGCTGTTGGGTGATACTTGGTGTGGATAGATGTATACTAACGTGTGTTCCACATATACAAATGTGGAGAAATTACTCAGGCTGCAGCCCTAACTACTTTCATTTGAGTTCAAACCAGTCTCTGCCCAAAGGCCTTTTATAAAAAATTGTACCATTAGAGTACTGAAATAAAAGCATGTATCAATGATCTTTTCCATGGAAAAGTATTTGGTCCCTAGATCATTCAAATGTTTCTTCATTGCTTTGCTTCTTGGCTTTAAATCCCTGCCCATCTTTTCAAGACAAGATAGCTGGACACGAAGAGCCTGCATTGGTGACTGCCTTAGAAATATACATTATTAATTTTCCTTCATGGATTTTTGAGACAAGGTATATCTAGTAACTCTTGATTAATTCTTTAAAGATGAAAAAAAAGTAAAAGGAAAAATTATCTATTAACACAGACTAAAGTACATAAGCATCAACTCTGCGTCTCAAGCAAGAATCTTCTCACCGTATACTTAAAAAAAAAAAAAAAAAGATGCTTTGTATTGCCCAACATAAACTAGGTATTACCACTGGAAGGGGTGAAAGTGTATGGCAAAGTCCTGCAGAAATACCTTCAAATATGTGTAGATCTGGGGGAAGACAAATAATGAGATTGCAGAAATGCCTGTGCATGCCTTGACAAGAAGGAGCTGTATCTGTGTAGAAGCCTCTGGATGGCCTCCACATACGCTTACATCTGTTCACAGCTTGGCTGAGCTCCTACAAGAGTGGCTGGCCTTCCAGGAAGAGGCATCTTGGCTGTGGGTGGAGGGTGCTTGGAAGAAGCCGAGCACTCGCTCTTGCTTTGTTGCCCAGAAGGGAGTGTGTGTGGCAGACAAGGGGCAGGCAGAGAAGGCCTCTTGCCACCTCTTCTCCTGGCAGCCAAGCTGTGAAAAGGGGTGAATGTCAGAAGAGATTCAAGTGATCCTACCTTGAGAAAGCAGAGACTTTCTTATCCCCACTCTGAGGGGATGAGAGGTCAGGATGCATGCAAAGCTGCTGGAAAGCACCGGCTGTTGTTAGATGTTCCCTGGAGAGGCAAGCGTGCCTGCTTCAAGCTGTCAATGTTGCAGACAGTGCCTGCTTCCGTCACAGGACAGAGCACCTTGTCAGAACCTTCACCATGGATTTCAAGAAACACTCCCTGTCTGGGAAGCTGCGACCACCTTCTTTTGTGCTGTCCCCTGTGGCAGACTGAGCTTTGCTGTCCGGCTGATGCTGTCCTCACCAGCCACAGCCCTTCTGGCCAGGTCCCTACTTCCCATGTGATTTCTTGATGTTGCGTGTACTAAGTCCATTGCCCAGATGACTTGCCCACCAGTCTGATCATGTCCTCAAGGTGTAAATGGTCCAGTTACAAAATCTGGTAATGGAGCAGGGCTGGTCCTCGTATTCAATTCAGTCGTGTGCATGTGTAGCTTGTGGAGTGCCTTCGAGTCAGAGGGGATGGTGGGAGAGGTTTAAATACAGACTTTTTGAGTCCTGTTGCCTGTGGAATGTATTGCCCCATTTTCTTTCAGAAATGTAGGAACAGTGTCATGGTGACTTTTTATTGAAACACAAACATGCTGACATGAAACAAGTGTGTGGGAAGAAGGAGTAATTTGAATTGGGCTGTGATTACTTGAGTCCCATGTTATGGAGTCATTCTTTAGCTGTCAGAGAGGAGGGACTCTTTCAGATCTTGTAACTCAAAGCCCTTCTTTTCTTGACCAGAAATGATAAGGTAAAGCAGATCTTTATTTTCATCTAGTAAAGAACAGACATAAACCAGATAGCTTGTAGTGCTCTTGCATTCTTCCAAAAATGTTCCTGAAACAAAGCTTCTAGTAGGCAAAGAGCAAAGAAATAGTGCTGCAGCTCTCTTGTTAAGCTGTGCCTCTAAGCACAGTGAAACATGAATTTTTCAGGTCTTTAGACATAGGGTTGTGTCCTGTTTATATTCATATGTTGTGTAATTGCATGCAATCATGCTTCTTGAATTTGAAAAAGAAATGAATGGCTATTGTAGAAAACCTTTGGCAATATTGGTAAAATATTATTGCTGAACATGCAAGATTGTAGGATTGACATTTGTGTTTTCTTCCTAGTTAAGAGATTATAAGCTGGAAAGGACAAAAAATTTCAGGTCATGCACTTCTCTTTTCTTTTGTTTTTTCTTATGTTTGTCTTGCAGAAGGTTGGTTTTTTTTCCTGGGGATACTGGAGAGGTTCCTCCAGGGCATCTGTATTTTGTGATGTTCTCTGTATGAAAGCAAAACCCCAATTAGCTTCTTTTATCTCACCTGGTTTGCCTAGTCCTACGTTGCTGAAATGATCGCTCCTAAAAACTTCCTCATGATTATGAGTGTGGTTTTGTGGGAGGTTGTTTTTTTGATGCTGAAACTGAACTTAGTTTGAACTTGGTGGAGAGCTTAGCTCTTCTTAGTGAGGCTAGGGAAGTCCCATCCCCCAGACACCTGGATGCCTGTGTGCCCTCTGACTGGGGATTTGTGGTACGTTTATCATGCGTGATGTAAGAGCAGCTATTCCTTTGGTTGCTGTTCTAGGATGATAATTTACACTTCCAGCTAAACCAGAAAAACTCCACCCTTTCCCCAAAGTCAAACAAGTCCCAGTTTTCACCCAGCATCCCTGAGTTCCAGGGGTTGTCAGCCATCCTGGCATCCTAATGCAGGTCGCAGGTAAAGCCCCCTGGAACTGTGCCCTGTTCAGCCAGAAGACATACTGGGGTGAACGTCACAGCCAACCCTATAGGAATTACTTTTGAATTCCGAGGTGAGGATGTGCAAGAGAGGTTTCCTTAGCTCTAGGATTAGAGAGAATCTGAGATTTCTGCGGAAGTTTGTTAGTAAAAACTAAATTGAGTTTGAGGAAGGAAGGAAGCAGGAGGGTGGGAAATGTCGACCACTTCCCTAGCAGCCTTTGAAACAAACTGAATCCTTCTGGTGACAGCACACAAGATAGGGTCTAAGGCAGTTAGTTCACTTTTGAGAAATGCATTCAAGTGTTTCCTTCCTCAAGAGATAGCGAGCAGCTGTACAGCTTGCCTGAAGTGTGGGCTCTGTATGTGGAACTCTGACTCTGTTGAGAAGGAAATGACTCAACTTTCTGTCATACCACAGTAACAAAGAACATCTTTGATTTACCAAATAGTCATGGTAGAGGGGCTCGGTAGTAGCTGCGGTGCTGTCGACGCCCCACGCTGGGGAGAGCAAATTGGCCAGAGGTTGGCACACATGAGGAGCACGAATCTGCTGTCCTTAAAGACAGCGTTGATGGAGGGAGACAGACCTGGCAGGGCCAGGAGGGAGCTTTGTTCTGAAAAGCTGCAGGGACTTTTCTACAGTGGAGAAGGCAGTGAGGGAATTTGGGCAGGACTGTTGACTGCCTCTGAAACAAGAGTTAAGAGGGGCAGAGCAGCTGTGACAGCAGGCGGCTGGCTGGCCAGCCGGCCCGTCACAGCAGGGTAGTGTCAAAATCCCACAGCCACTGTGCTCCATGTCTCCTTCACTGCTGCCCGACTGCTGCCTGTGGGTCCTGGCAGCCCAGGCAGTGGGAATCCCAGAGATCCTGTCGATTTCTGAGCCCTATCTGGCTCAGCTGGAGTTGGGTATTTAGAATGAAGGGGAGAAGCTCTGTCCTAATTATAAGTTTTCCATTTCAGCCCTTGGTATTACTTTAAGCAGACTAAATAACCTGTTAACTAACTTTTTTCCCCTAGCTGTATGGTTTCACACATGACATTCTGCAGTACCCTTTTTAGAAACCTCAAATATTTTTTTTGCCCCACCTACCATGTTTTCTCTCTTTTTCCATCTGACAGATGTTTTTTCCTGTGTTGTATAGGACTCAGTACATAATTATTCTGTTGCAATAGCCTCAAGCCCCAGTCCTGTGATGGAGTCTGCCTGCACAGACTCATATGTCCAAGTCATTTGTGTTCTGTGTAATTTTTTCCTTGGTTTTTTTGCTCAATCTAGTCTAAAAAAAACCGCTCTGAGAAGCAATGAACACCCAATCATTTGTGTGCCTGGAGACCATCTATTATAGCTTTTTAGCATCTAGACCTGAAAATGCCCTTTTTTTTTTATTATTTTTTTTTTTTTGTGCTCATCTCCCAGTCATGTACAGACTGAATTATCCCTGTTCTAGTTTGCACCTGCTGGATATTTGTGATTGGTCTTCATTGCTCCAAGTCAACAACTTGTTAGTCTGTGTCTCTTTAGCCTTACATATTTTTTTGAGCTGATTCTGTGTTTTCTGATCATATTGCTTGCTTGTCCTAAGCTTCTGTCAATTTGGCAAGATCTGATTTTGCTCTCAGCATGACTTTTGTTTGGAGAGAAGCATCTCAGCATGCTGGTGCAGTGTCCCAGGTTGGGGTGTGCTGGAGCGTTCCTTGTAGTTTCAGTCGTTCTACCAGCGATGTTCGCTGAGCGCTCATAGGAGTTACTGATTCTTAAGTCTCTTCTAATGGGACCTCATGTAGTTGCCAAGAAGCTTTTTGTTATTGGTCTTGAGTTTTATTCCTGAACCTTCCCTTGTGAATTTCACATTTAAATTTAACCCAGAAACCCTCTCCTGAAACAATTTTGTCAAGCTTCCTACACCAAATAGCTCCTATTTTGACCACAATCTGTAGATGGGAGTATCTGACCGTCAGGAATAGCTGATGGGAACAAGCTGTGGGATTGGGTCAGTGCTATGAACTGCTTTGACATCCACTGGCTTCATGCTCTGATCTCAAGATGTTCAACACCATAGGGTGCTTGGTTGGGATTTTTGGAGGTCACAATAGTGAGAAGGAAGCCTTGCAAGGCATCTTTCACTAATTTTGCTTTGTGTTATACATGTTTGATCAGCCTGGGAGATGGAGGGCAGACACAGACCAACAGTGTAGTGTTGAAATATTGAGAGATAATTTTGCTGGGAATTATTTGGAATAAACTTCCCCTTTGTACATCAGTTGTCATCCTTTAATCTCTTGGTATTGGCTTTTTTTAATGCTGTTATGTACGTCATCCACTGTGCTTCCTGTATCCTGTGTCACTTGATGATAAAGTTTTATAAGATAGCACTGTTGAGTTGCCTCAGACTTTGTAGTGATTAAGTTCTTTATTTCTCTCTTTTCGGTGTCAGAAGTTTAAATGGATCAGTGGTACTTGCTCAAGAGTGACAGTGGAGATCAGCTTCTGAGTGAGTAATCTAACCCACTGCATCACCTGTGTCTATGACCTACATATCTGTTCGGTTTTTTTGGCTAATACCTTACACAACAGCTCCTTTAGGGTTTTATTTCAAATGTCATTACAATTATGCTGTATATGACTTCCAGCAGGAGTTGTAGAAGAATGTCATGCTGCTTCTGCTTGCATAGACATCCATTTATTTGGTATCTTTTAAAGGACAGCCATCAGTTAATACAGTCTGAGTTGCTGTTTAGTTTTGGGGCGGAATTCCACATTTTAAAGATAGTGGATTTGAAGTTAACATATGGACTGTGGCAGAGTAATAAATTATAATTTGATTATCCAAGAAATAAAAAGGAAATGACCATTGGAGCTGTTCTGTGACATATGATGAACTTAAGCACTGCCAGCGGTCCAGTATGAGGCCCACTGGACTTGCCATGCCTGTGTGATGCAGCTATGCTCTGTATGTGCAGTTAATTTGACTCAGCAGGTCTATGGCAATGTGCAGAGGAGCTGCCAAGAGCTTTCAGATTACTTGGGCAAGTTTATGTGAAAACTCATTCAGCAAAATAGACTATCGCATTAGCCCTTGGAAGTGGCCTGGTTTAGTTGACTTCAAGGAGCAGCATTTTGCATTCAGTCTAGACTGATTTGATCCAAGTAGCCTTGTGCATGTCAGAGCTGGCAGCCTTGTTTTGGGAGTGGTTATCCCTCATCTGCTTTGTTTTGGATATTACAGTCTGATCTAGCATGATTTAGCATCCTAAATTCCAACTGGAGAGCTGGTTTGAATTACTGTGTCTGCACTTCAGTCACACACCCCACGCCTGGGATGTGCTCACCCCGTAACACCATCACTGAGGTCCCAGCTCCTTGCTGGGTCTCTCCTGACCCACGCTGCTGCACTCTTTCATAGCCTGTACAACCACTTGCTGAGACTAGTGTCTGCTATCATGCTGCATCCTTTGTCTTGGCTTGCTGCCCTTCAGCTGCTCTTGTCTCTGAACCACTCATCCTTGCCTTATCACTGGATAAGGAGTGCAGTTTTTGTTTGTACCATCCTCTCCGAGATGCTGTGTGTGAGCCTGCCAGAGAAGCAAGCGTACCTGCCTTCCTGTGATGTATCTACATAAGGCACAGCTGGTCACTTATTTGTTCACTTGTACAGGGCCCCTGAAAGTCTACCTATGTAGCTGCTGTCCCACAGCTATACTGGGCTCCTTCTCAACTGCTATCTTTGTGCTTAATGAGGCTGTCTCTGCACTCCAGCTGGGACTTACTGCCTTCTTGTCTATGCTTTTAGTGGTAGATGGGCTGGATCCCCATCCTGTTCCCATGCACATCCTGATGTTCCCTGCACCACCCTGGGGCCAGCTGAACAGTCAGCAGTGGCTGCTGTTCCTCACAATGTTTAACACCCTGCAACCCAAGGGGTGCTTGCCTTACACCCACAGGTTTGCTTGCAGTCATTGGACATTTGAAAGGGCAGCAAACACTTCCTCTGCTCCTGGGACAACTGGTGTGCTGCCACCAAGGGCATGGAGCTCTCCTGGCTTTGGTCATTGCTGCTCCCTAGCACTGTCTTGCATCCCTAGCCTCACTGCAGGCCCACAGTATGCAAGGACTGGTGTCTCATTTGAAATGTTGTTTCCTTTCTTTTACTCCTTCTCCCTCTCTATAGCATTTGGAGCATCTTTTCTGGGATCTCTGACCCTTCCCACACTAAATCACTGTTTGTGAGCTCTTTCTGGGATTCACAGGCTGCCCAAGGTCTCATCCTGCACCTGGAGAGAAATGGATATTGTTCCCTGTTTGTCAGGAACTCTAAACTGCAGTGTTGAATGCTTTTATTCCCTGGGTTTTTAATCAGAGGTCTGCTGGCTCCAGGAGTGGTTATCACCTGTTGTCTCCCATCCTGGTAACATTTCTTAAGTTTTATTGCTGCTTATCAGAGTTGCTGGGATTACACTCCAGCTGGATTTGAGTTGGTTGTGTTGGTTGGCAGCCATGTTCTGCTGGATGTGTGTTTGGAGACTTTGAATTTGCTGGCATCACCGTGCAAATGTCTTGCCTTCTCTGGAAGTCTCTACCTCTTCACTCTACAGATGCTGTGCTGGTTTCCCCTCCCCAGGAGCAGCAGAAGTTTCAAGACCTCAGTCTGCTTTGTTTTACCCGTCACTTGTGTTGTTGCTCCTGAGAAGGAGTATGTGTCCATGTCCATCCTAGGCTGTAGTTGCAGATGCTCCATCCTCCTTTCTCGGTTCCTGTAGCTCTAGTACCGATGTGTTTCTGGTATGTGGAGACATGCTGTTGGAGTCAGACCTGTTGCCCTCAGCTGGAGCTGATTTCTCTATTTACTGCTTGCTTTCACTGTTAAACAAATAAATAAGAGCTTCTCCTAACAAGATGGCAAGAAATTCGTGTGCCTGACTCAATGTTAACAGGAGCAGTGGGCTGTGTTTCAGGCTGCTGTCTGCTTTGCCCAGCCAGGGGAAGGAACACGGGCTTTCTTGTGTTGCCCCAAGTTCAGCCTATATGTCTGAGCTCTGGTCTCACCACACAGAATACGCTGATGTGTTTTGAGTGGAGTTTCGGTGCCTCAGCCTGCTGCCTCTGTTTAGCCATAGAAGTACAGACTTCCATCCTGTTGTTCCCTATCTAGCAAGCACTGTGTTAAACATGATGCTGACAGTCCAGCCATGGCCCACGGTAAGGCAGTGTGTATAAATAATCCAGAAAAGCTAAATAAAGCTTTTAAAATAAGCCTTTGCAGAGAGACCTGCTTTAGTGTGGTGCCATGAAGACACAGAAACCTGGCTGTGTCCATGTAGCCAGATTCAGTCATACTTTCTGCAACTACTGCTCTTTCCTAGCAGAATCCATGCAGGTTTTCAGGTACATCTTCACCTCGCTCCACTAGTTCTTGGGACTGCTTTGAGTTAACATCTGTGCTTGGTGGCGGCAGATTGTCTGAATGTTCAAAGCTGAGATGGAGCATGCACATGCAGCACTAAAATAGCACATGTCCAGTCCACCCTGTTACAGTGCCTGTGTGCAAAAAGCAGTAATTAATATTTGTTAGTTTTTTTTATTTCCCCAATGTCATGTTGCAAATGGGAGGAAAAGAAGTACAAGGCTACTTCTGTGTGTCTCATTATTGCGTTTACTAGCACTTGATGACTTGTCCTGCAGGGTCCAGCCCACACACAGCATTTCTTGGGCTTTTAATAGTTGTGCTGAGCTGAAATGTGCTCAGAAGAGTAGTAATTTAAAACATTTCCCCAGAGCCTGTGGCTGTTCTGTGTGTCTATGGGAGGTGTAACACTGCCTGCGATTGGGGCACAGGAGGTCCCTAGTCCACCTCCAGCCCCGTTCCTGCCTGGCTGCTGGAGTAGAGGGGTTGTAGTGCATGAGCTGGGGCAGGGGCCCATTGAGAATGGGACAGGCGTGGGGCAGGGCACAGCTCACTGCTGCAGCTTCAGGGTGTGTATGGCGGGGCTGTTGCCTTCAAGTTGACATGCTACCCAAAACTGCTGCACAGCAAAGGGTCCAGTGCAGGGTAAAATTCCTCATTCGTAGGAAATGTGATGACTTCCCCTTGCCCAGACCTCCCCAGTATGTTGTCAGAGCACTATTAGGACATTAAATGACATGAGAATACTGATCAAAGGTCAGTTTTGAACTCATTTGCTGCTGAGTTTGATAAGAGGTAAAACCACGTACCTATTTATTTATTTTGAAGTTTAACATTTTTCTTGTGTGAATGCCACCCTCTGTCCCATGTAAGCCTGTCAGCTGAGCAGTGACTCAGAGTGGAGCAGATGGAGAAGGGGAGTGCTGCCCGGGCAGGTGGTTGGTGGGAATGGAAAGAGGCAGGGTTTTTCTGGTTGTATTTTGCTCCCTTTCTTCTGAGAGGTAGTATTGCTGCTTCCAGAAAGCAGTATACTGTTACGCTTTTGCTCTTTGCTTTCTATATGGTGTGGTTTGGGTAACACTTAATATAACATAACATTATGCTCACCCACAGTACTGATGGTGGCTGTCTAATATACACAAATCTCTGCAGAGAGAGGGAGTTGTATTTATCTGTAAATAGTTAGCATACTGCCCTATTTGTCTAGCATGCGAACTCTCTGTTGCGCACTGCATTTCCCTGCCTCTATCCCATTCGGTCCTTTTTGTTTAATTGACTTTCCCAGTCCTGACAGTTGCTTTATATTCAGAAAACATAAATTCATCCCCCACAAAGCTTTCAAATCTAATTTGATTTATTCCCTTACTTCTCTGAGAAATGTTTTTTGCTCTCTTTGAGCCTGAGAATGTACATTTTCCCTGTTTATTTAGACAAGCTTATTTTGTTTGCAGAAACATAGTCAAATTATCTGTTTCTTTTCTTGCATTTATAATCCTGTGAGGTTCATGTATTGGGAATAATCTTCATGAGCTGGAAGAAGATTGTCCAATCTGTTTTAAGATGTCCCACTTTCTGAGTATTGCATCTCATTAGGAACACACTTGGCTATTTGCATGGCTTTTTTCTTCCTCTATATAGCTTGGGGGAGAAAATATATCATTTCATCATCTAGTAATAATGCTTGGCACTTACTTTGCATCTTCAAAGAATTATACATCTATGAATTGAATAATTTCTATAGCATTGTGTAGTAGTTTCTCATTATTATTTGCCCCATTTTACAGATAGGGAAAGTGAACAAGAAGCCAAGTGACCTTAGGCCATGAAAGGAGAAACAAAATCAACTTGGGTTCTCAGCTCCCTGACTTGTGCTAGGGCAGCACCATACCTTTTTCTTGTTTCAACTAAAGAAGAGAGTTAAACAGAAGGAAAGTTTTATTCCAGTCAATAGCAAAAGGAAAGGGAAAGCTGTTTATCTTTAATGATCTTGCCTAACCTTATTAACTATTTAGTTAGTGCATTTGGTGGTGGTGGGGTTTTGGTGTTTGTTTTTAAATACGTTGTCTAACTTACTGATGTGGTTGTCACGTCTCAGTGTGTGATTGTAGGCATGTGAGTAATTGTCTGGAGCTTTATAAAAGCAAAGCAGCATGTAAATTGGGTTAGGGTTGTTGGGGAGAGGAGGGTGTTTTTCACTGCTGGCTGGGCAATCTCTCTGCTCCTTCCTTCTTCTTCCCCATGGAACCAGAAGCAGGGAAAACCTTTATATGTATATTTGAAAATATTTTTTCCCCTGTCTTGTTTTCCATCTGAGGCTGAGATGGGAAAAGTGCGCCATCCTAAATGGGGACTGTGTTAACACATGGCATATATAGAAACTAATCCTTCTTGTCTCATCTACCACATGCCACACTAGGATTTTCTTTTGCCCCTCATGGGCTATAGTGAAAGTTGTTGGCTCAGACTAGCATCTGGGATTACTTTATTTAGAGAAATAATTTTATATAACTGCATTAGGCTGTAGGGCTTGATTTACAGCTGCTTAATTAACTGACAAGACCCTCAAATGTGTTGCTTGCCATATAGAAAAGGTGAGTGCCGTAAATAATGAAATTCTTCCTTCTATAGGTATGTTGGTGGTAAAAGGAAGACTAGGGAAAATGTGGGCCCTCTCTGGAAGGAAACGGAGACCTGGTTACCCAGGGTACAGAGAAGGCTGAGGTACTCAACAGCTTTTCTGCCTCAGTCTTCACCATCATGTGCTCCAGCCACATCGCCCAAGTCACAGAAGACAAGGGCAGGGACTGGGAGAATGAAGAACTGCCCACTGTAGGAGAAGATCAGGTTCAAGACCATGTAAGGAACCTAAAGATGCACAAGTCCATGGGACCTGATGAAATGCATCCACGGGTCCTCAGAGAGCTGGCAGATAAAGTGGCTAAGCCACTACCCATCATATTTGAGAAGTTGTGGTAGTCTGGTGAAGCTCTCAGTGGAAAAGGGGAAACCACCGTTTTTAAAAAGCAGAAAAAAGGGAAGACCTGGGGAACTACAGGCCAGTCAGTCTCACCTCTGTGCCCAGCAAGATCAGGGAGCAGATCCTCTGGAAACTATGCTAAGGCACATGAAAAATAAGGAGGTGATTTGTGATAGCTAACATGGCTTCACTAAGGGCAAATCATGCCTCACAAATTTGGTGGTCTTCTACAGTGGGGTTACAGCATTGGTGGATAAGGGAAGAGCAATTGATGTCATCTACCTGGACTTGTGCAAAGCATTTGACGCTGTCTGGTGTGACCTCCTTGACTCTAAATTGGAGAGACATGGATTTGACAGAAGGACCATGCAATGGATAAGGAATTGGCTGGATAGTTGCACTCGAAGGGTTGCAGTTGACAGCTCAATGTTCAAGTGGAGACCAGTGATAAATGGCATTCCTAAGGGTTGGGCATTGTGGCCAGTGCTGTTTAACCTTGCTGTTGGTGACATGGACAGTGGAATTGCGCACACCTTCAGCAAGTTTACTGATGTCACCAAGCTGTGTGATGCAGTTGACACGCTGGAGGGAAGGGATGCCATCCAGAGAAACCTTGACAGGTTTGAGAGGTGGGCCTGTGCAAACCCCATGAAGTTCAACAAGGCCAAGTGCAAGGTCCTGCACCTGGGTTGGGGCAATCCCAAGCACAAATACAGGCTGGGCAATGAGTGGATTGAGAGCAGCCCTGAGGAGAAAGACTTGGGAGTGCTGGTTGATGAAAAACTAGACATAAGGCGGCAATATGTGCATTTCCGACCATATCCTGAGCTACATCAAAAGAAGCATGGCTAGCAGATTGAGGGAGGTGATTCTTCCCCTTTGTTGAGACCCCACCTGAAGTACTGTGTTGAGCTCCAGGACCCAGAGCATAAGAAAGACATGGACTTGTTGGAGTGAGTCCAGAGGAGAGCCACAAAGATGATCAGAAGGCTGGAACACCTCTCATATGAAGATAGGCTGAGAGGGTTGGGGTTGTTCAGCCTGGAGAAGAGAAGGCTCTAGGGAGACCTTATAGCAGCCTTGCAATACTTAAAGAGGGCCCACAGAAAAGCTGGAGGCTTTTTACAAGAGCATGTAGTGATAGGACAAGGGTGAATGGGTTCAGACTGAAAGAGAGGGGATTTAGATTAGATGTAAGGAAGAAGCTCTTCAGTACGAGGGCGGTGAGACACTGGAATAGGTTACCCAGAGAAGTTGTGGATGGCCCATCCCTGGAAGTGTTCAAGGCCAGTTTGGATGGGGCTTTGAGCAACCTGGTCTAGCGGAAGGTGTCTCTGCCTATGGCAGGGGGGTTGGAACTAGGTGATCTTTGAGGTCCCTTCCAAGCCAAACCATTCTATGATTCTTTGAGCTGTGATATTATGAACTCTGTTACAGGGGAAACTGTGACGATATTGTTGACTACTTGGTTCAAAGTTAGTTAAAACTTATTTTTTCAGGAACGTTGGCTTTTTACAAAGCTGCTTTGAAGTCCCAGGCAGCATTACAACAGTTTAGTCCTCTTGGGGAGGACAGATAATCTGGTACAGAGGAGCACAGAAATCACACAAAGAATTTTTTCATCTTTCTTTGGAAAATCTGTGGCTGCTTCTCTGCAGGTTCTCAGAGGTTCCCTGAATCGCCTCTTCTGGCTGGTTTCAGATGCCTAGTTTGATAACTTTCTGGCAAAAGTCTTGCATAACTTAACTTTATTCTGAGCACGCCCTGCCTGTGAAGGCGATGGAGAAAGCAGCTGTCTTCAGTCATGTACGCTATCTGGGGATGCAGAACTTTGCTGTATCTTTTTTAGGGGCTCAAGATTTAACTCCAAGATTATATTTAGTTTTCTGTTTCTGATGAGTGGGACAGATATCCTGCTGCCTTAGATAAGACCTTCAGTGATGGACAGCAGCACCAAGGTATCGTAGCTGGTTTTCTTTTTTTTTTTTTCCCTTTGAATCTTTTATGTAACTGATACCTGATTTGTACATGCTCTCTTCCAGTGTTGAGCAGAGCTGTCCTGAGCCACAACATGCTCACGGGGCTCCGGTTTCATCCAGTGTTTCTCATGATACCTGAATTGCTGATTATTTGTCAGCTGACTTTGAGGAGCTGATTGTGGCTTTTTATGAATCTGGATGTTCTTCCCTTGTTGGGCTTGGGGAGCCCTCAGGGCTGGGTTGCGACCTGGATTTGGCAGCAGTAAGTGCAGAGCAGTTGGTATGCAGGCTTTCATGCTTTATTTGCAGGGTTCAGGCACTTGTGGTGGTGTCTTTGTATGTCTCCTTTGTCATCTGACAGCTTCTCTCACTAGACTTTGATTTCAGCTGCTTGGAAGAAATGTCAGCAACTCAGTGTGTGGGGAGATGCATGTTTGCCTTGGGCTGTTTTGTTGTGTTTATTTTTCTAATTTTGTGTTTTGTAATTTTTTGGAGGTATTGCATCCAGAAATAGTGAGTGCTGCCAAGAATGTGTTCAATGTGAGTTGCTCAGATCATTCTGATACCCTTACCAAGAAACTTTTTTTGAGATACTTTAGTACCTCTTTATGTTGCTTAGGTATTTGAAATTAAGAGAGAGAGGAATCTACTTGAATATCTGGATACTTCTTCCTTCTTTTTCCCCCAGTGCAAATTTACCAAAACTCAGGTAAATTCTCAGCTGTGAGAAAAATTGAATGTCCTTCTGCTCAGCAGAGTCTTAAGAGTTGGATGCTGTGCCTGGCCCCATGTGGTGGCTGCTCCTCAGAGCAGCGTCGTCCCAAGGTCCAGTGCAATAGTCACAAGGCTGAAGAGGATTTTTCCTGCCATCACCTATTTGTGGCTGCATTTGTGCCAAACATGAGAACTGAGGGCAGGGTAGTTTGAAATGGTTTTGGTTTTTATTGTCATGCTTCCTCCTAACTGTTTGCAAGCAGCAAAGAAAAGGGAGAAGCTGTAGTGTATTACAGATTGATTGCAAATCACAAACATCATGGGCACTCAAGGGAGTAGGAAAGTATCGGGAGAGGGGTCATCAGCTTGAATGGAAGGAAAGAAGTAGGAGATGGCAGCCAGAAGGTGATCATGGCCAGATGGAAACAGTGGGTGGGTACTAGGGTGGGTACCTGAGCCAGTGCAGTTCCCCTAGGTGAACTTGGTTACTGCCCTCCCTGGTTTTATTG
The DNA here is from genome assembly GCA_013401335.1 of Brachypteracias leptosomus. NCBI lineage: Eukaryota > Metazoa > Chordata > Aves > Coraciiformes > Brachypteraciidae > Brachypteracias > Brachypteracias leptosomus. Next base: position 389,551 of record VYZX01026947.1, read on the forward strand.
TTGTGATGGAGAAATGTCTTTCTGAAGTAACATAAGGGAACGCAGAGTACTTTTTCAATTTTAAGAGCTTAAATTTGTGACACTTCCATGTTAAACCTGCCTGTCCATCCACTGTATCTCCACACTCTCACGTGCAAACCTTGCATGATGGCTGGACTTCCCGTTACCCCCTTTCTTACAGTTTTATTTGGCATAGTACGTCTGTAGTAGCATGACTCTGGGAGTCAGGGTGGGTTTGGGAAATGGCTAGGATTATAATGAGAGATGGTGATCTTGATCGCAAAATTAAGCGGCATGAGTTGATATTTAAGGGAAGTCATCTCAGCTACTGCTTCAGGAGGATGGTGTGCTGTGCTATGGGGTACATGGGATGCCAGCGGGCATATGCCTTCCCTTGGGACCAGCTGGGGCATCCCCAGGCTGGGAGGTGATGGCCAGGGCGTGCAGATGGCTCTTTCCCAGAGAGGCTTATATGTGGGCTTTTTTTTGCCCAAGGCATCAAGTTACTGTCTGGAAGCGATGGAAACTTAAGATCTTGAAACCAGCTGTTGTCTTCTTTTCAGCTGCCCTTACAACAAATTGGCTGATTCTCCATTTCTCCTGTTTTTGAAAGGCTGAGTTGATGCTGATCAGGTTTGACAAGTGATAACCGGGGAGCCTGGCTGTGTTCTCTTTTGTGATAAAGCTATAAGCTGGTCCTCTGGAGTTACATGGCAGCAGCTTTGCAGGTTGAGGTATCTGGAAAATGTCAAGGAACAGGCAACAAGGTGTGAAAGTGATGCTCAGATCAGTGAGAATACTCCAGAAACCTGCTGGGAATGGGAACTGAGGATAGAACGATGCTCCACTGGTGCCACAGTTCACCACTGACAGTAGCAATGACAGCATCGCGAGTGGTGCTGGTTGCAGCTAGAGGTGGGCTGAAGCAGGAACCCTGTGTCAAATCTCCCTGAGCTTTTCCATTTATCTAAGGGAGGCTCAGATCCACACTGCATAAAATTGATGCTTGTCTCAGCTTGCTTATCTTCTGGCTAGCCCATACACTAGCTCCCAGATGTTCTCTTATCTTGAAACCGGAGGTGCACCTGAAATTGTCCTTTCAGGATTTGGAAGCTTTTCTGATAACGCTGTCTGTCTGCAAGTGTTTTCAAGGACACATCACACTTTGAAATCATGGTATTAAAATAATTGCCTTTGAAATGAAGGGAGGGTCATGTGCACTACATCAGAAATTCCTCTTAGTGCTTATTAATCCGGTATATAAATGTCATGGCTTACATCCACAGGGTGTTTATATTGAATTTTTAGCTGTATCAGTATCTCTTACTCTTCAGAATAAATGCCATATAATCTGGTTGTGAGCAATATTCTTAATTTAGATACCAAAAATAGGACATAGGCAAATCTGAGTTACTGTAGGAAAGTAGGAGAGGAAATAGCCTTGCCTCATGAGGGAAGATCGAATGCAATTGAATCATCTGCTGTTTAATAGTAAGGCCAGAGCATTCAGTCTGTTTCTTTAGGATAGCACAACAATTGCCATGTTTTCTTCTGTCTTTGTTTTTTTCTGGAGGCCTGATTTCTCCTCTGGTATATCTGTGCTGAGGTGTGTAATGGAGGGGTACATTGGGAAACACCCTTTCTTCTTTTTCCTCCCCCCTGAGCAGATTGGTGCACGCTGATTCGAGGTACATAAAGCAGTAGGGACTTAGGCTTATCCTCCACCACCAAAACTCTGGTTTCAGGGAGATGACCTCAGAGATCTACAGTGAGTGGCAGTGACAAGGACAAGATGAACATTTTGGGAGAACAGTCATCCTTGCTGTGGCAGGTGGGCATCATGCAAGAGCTTGAATGTCTGAAACACCTTCTTCACTTAACCAAGCCAATGGTCCTGTGCCTGGAGGAGGTTTCTGTTCTCATGTCCTTAGCAGCTGTTTGTTTAAAAAAATGACAATGAAACTAATCATCAGAGAATCATTTAGGTTGGAAAAGACCTTAGGATCATTGAGTCCAACCACAAACCTAACACTGCCAAATTTACGACTAAACCATGTCCCAAAGTGCCACATCTACATGTCTTTTAAATACCTCTGGGGATGGTGACTCCACCACTTCTCTGGGCAGCCTGTTCCAGAGCTTGACAACCCTTTTGGTGAAGAAATTTTTCCTAATATCCCATCTAAACCTCCCCTGGTGCAACTTGAGGCCATTTCCTCTTGTCCTATCACTTGTTACTTGGGAGAAGAGACTGACATCCACCTCACTACAAACTCCTTTCAGGTGGTTGTAGAGAGTGATAAGGTCTCCTCTCAGCCTCCAGGCTAAACAACCCCTCAGCTGCTCCTCATAAGACCCTTCACCATCTTCATTGCTCTTCTTTGGATGTGCTCCAACACCTCACAGAATCACAGAATGGTAGATGTTGGAAGGAACCTCTGGAGATCATCCAGTCCAACCCCCCTGCCAAAACAGGCTCACGTAGGGCAGGTTACACAGGAATGCATCCAGGCAGGTTTTGAAAGTCTCCAGAGAAGGAGACTCCACAACCCCTCTGGGCAGCCTGTTCCAGTGCTCTGTCATCCTCACAGTAAAGAGTTTTTTATGGTTTGTTTGTCTGGTTTTCTTTCTTTCATGAGGAGAAACTTCTTTACTGTAAAGTAAAGATCAACACACCTGCCCAACTTGGTGTCATCTTCAAACTTACTGAGGCTACCCTTGATCCTCTCATTGAGATCATTGATAAATACATTAAACACAACAGAGCCCTGGGGAGCACCACTTGTGACTGGTCACCAAATGGCTTTAACTCACCACATCTCTTGGGGCCTGACCATCCAGCAAGTATTTTACTCAGCGAAGTCTATGCCCATCCAAGCCATGAGCAGCCAGTTTCCCCATGAGAATATTGTGGGAAACTGTGTCAAAGGCTTTACTAAAGTCCAGGCAGACAACATCCGCAGCCTTTCTCTCAACCACCAAGCAGGTCACCTTGTCACAGAAGGAGATCAGGTTAGTCAAGCAGGACCTGCCTTTCATAAATCCATACTTACTGGGCTTGATCACCTGGTTGTCCTGTATGTGCCATGTGATAACACTCAAGATGATCTGCTCCATAACCTTTCCTGGCACTGAGGTCAGACTCACAGGCCTGTAGTTCTCCTGATCCTCCTTCCAGCCCTTCTTGTAGATGGGTGTCACATTTGCTAACCTCTAGTCCACTGGGACCTCCCCGGTTAACCAGGAAAGTGGCCTGGGGAGCACTTCAGACAGCTCCCTCAGTACCCTTGAGTGGATCCCATCTGGCCCTATAGACTTGTGTGTGTCTAAGTGGTGTAGCAGGTTGCTAGCCATTTCCCTATGGATTATGGGAGCTTAATTCTGCTCCCCATCCCTGTCTTCCAGCTCAGGGGACTGGGTACCTGGAGAACAACTAGTTGTACTCTTAAAGACTGAGACAAAGAGGGCATTAATTACCTCAGCCTTTTCCTCATTCTTGGTTTCCTTGTTTCCTTCATCCTTGTTTCCCCACACACCTGATAAAGGATGGAGATTCTCCTTAGTCCTCCTTTTGTTGCTAATACATTTGTAGAAACACTTTTGTATTGTCCTTTATGGTAGTAGCCAGATTAAGTTCTAGTTGAGCTTGGGCCCTTCTAATTTTCTTCATGCATAACCTCACAATATCCTTGTATTTCTCCTGAGTGTCCTTTCTTCCAAAGATCGTAAACTCTCCTTTTTTTCCTAGGTTCCAGCCAAAGCTCTCTATTCAGCCAGGTCAGTCTTCTTTCCCACCAGCTCATCTTTAGGCACTTGGGGTTGGCCTGCCCCTGCACTTTTAGGAGTTCCTTCTTGAACCTCCAAGCTAGATGAACCATCATTTTCATAATCTTATAAGCATCAATTGCTAGTAATAATTATCAGTACCTGATAAATGAGCAAAACTAATGTTGCAGACTGTCCCTGCAGGTTGATGACTGAGTGGCCAGCATTTTGCCTCTCACAATGTGTGGCAAAGGCTGTTAACTTCTAGCTAAGTTGCTGTCTGTGTGCTGGGCAGGTAGGTGAGCTTCCTCCCAGACTCCCAGCTGCTTCAGTAGAGGCTTCCTCCAGCTCAATCCCTTCTGAAGACACTCCATAGTACTCTCTGCTCAACTCTCCTACTCTGTGAGCTCTCGCACATGATAGAGCAGCCCTCGTTTGCCCTGATTCACTGAATAATTTTTGTTTTGTGTATGGAGTCAAGCTTATGGGTCACAGTGGGTCTATGTAATCTTAAGTAAATTTTACCTGGAAATATCTTGGTAACTAAGTTGCTTTTTTGTATAATGATGTTGTACACTGAACCAGAGTGATCTGGAGCAAGATCAGTATTGGAAGACATGTCTTTGTTGCAGACTTGATTTGAGTTTTGTAACTTCAGCATTTCCCTTGGGCCTAGTTGCTTCTGCCTCTGGCACCATAGCTGTGCTCTGGTAGTGCCTCTTAAGTGGAGAAGGAAGGGGGATTGTAGCCACAAGGATCAGGACGCTTTTGTCCAATTTGTGGCAGAGGTCACATGTGGCAGCTGATGGACTGAAGAGAGTCAAAGTGAGGAGAGCTGATGTTTTACTGTGGACTTCATAACAGAGTACTGATATTACTGAACACACCCACAGGTTGCACAAAACTGGCAGGTTCTGTATTTTGAGGTCTTGTTTTGGTCACTTAGTCAAACAGGCAGCCAGTGTTAAACACGTTCCTAGTACCATTGACTTCAGTGGCATTGGGAGTATGCTTATGGACTTATGCAACTTGCTGATCTCAGCCTGGGTGAGTCTTGCTTGAAAAGATCCTGTGCCAACAGAGGGACTCTCTATTTCAGGCTGTGGTTCAGCTAGATTGTCAATCCAATTTAAGGGAACCAGATTTTAAACGCTGTGAAATGCTGAGCTAGTGTAAAGCTGCTTTGCTGATAAGGAGCTGTTCAAAATGTTTTGAAAGTTCAACTCTGCTGTGGGACTGGGCAACCAGTCCTGGCTGCACTCACAAGGCTCAGCGCCAGGGATGTTTTGGCTGGTTTGCCCACTTGGCTTGATGCCGAGTGGTCCAGACTTGGCATGCCCCAGGTGTTGTTCTGCCTGAATTCCTCCAGGCAATGGCAGTGGTAAAGCAGCCATGGTGCTTCTACCATCTGGGCAGCAAACAGCCATCTCTGTCCATGCGCAGACAGAAAATAGGGTTATGCATCCCATCAGGTCCTGCAGCATTGCTGGAAAACCAAAACCAAGCTGACTGCAGCTGTGGTCCCTTTTGTATCTGTTCCCAGCTCCCAGCACAAGATGAAATTGGTGGAGAATGTCACTCTCTGCCACGTCTCTGGCTGTCTAGGGGAAAGACTTACTGACTGTCAGAGTTTCAATCCCAAAATAATCTGGCAATGGAGCAAGGGGAGTCAGCAATTGCCAGCTTGCAAGTACTTACAGGAGCCTCTTTGTGGGTTTGGTGCTTTTCCATCCAAGACCTTGGTATTCTTTCCTCTCTCTGCTTGTGGTCCTTCTCAGTACAACAGTTTACTACTGTTTATTGCTTCCCTTGCAGTTTTGGACACTGTTGGAAGTTACCACCTTTGCATCCTGTAAGTATCTAGAGTAGCTAGCCTTGTCTTCACTTGCATGGTCCTACTCCTTTATAGCCTCATAATTTCTCATAATCTCATAATTTCATTTAGAGACCTTCTTTGCAGCTGTGCTCATGTTCTCAAGACCTTTGCCAGCTGAGCTGCAGTGCTCTGGGCAGAGAGGTAGGAGGAGTGATGTGCAGAGGCCAGCACAAACACGGTATTGTGTGCTGTGGATAGTTCCTGCAAGCAGTCATCTGAATCAGATGTCTGGTGCCAAGGGGTTTCTTGGTGCTTGGGTGTGATATTAAGATATGCTTCCGTGTTCAGTGAGGTGTTGTCAGCAAGTCATAGTCCTCTGACACTGCTTCAAGCAACTGAAATAGCTGCCTGTTGGGAGAAAGGGAAAAAGGAGCCCAACAGCATTGCTACATCAGAAGAAACTATTAGTGTACTCAGATATGATGGCAAGAAACTGTGTGCATACACAACAAATAGTAGTAATGAACTATGTCTGTCTCCTTTAATGCTTCTACTATCTGATTAGTTGTCAACGTCTCTTAATTTCTACTACCACAAAGTATATAGAAAATTCTGGGGTTTGCATTAAGAGTGTGTGTTGTGTGTAATTTACAGTGTATTATGACAGCTGTAGTGATCCACACCATGGAGCACTGAGATACGGCAGAGTTGTTATCTACTGCATTATCTAGAACAAATTTGTAGCCTTGCTGACATTACAACAGGGGACAAAATGTGTATAGTCATGTTACTCTCGTTAGGCATTAGCATATGGCTCTCTGGAGCATGGCTCAGCACAAGGTCACTGGCTTGCAGCCACACCAGCTTCTTGGGATCTTGTCAGATCTTGCAAGCAAAGGAGCACCAGGCTCACAGTTCTTGGACAAGAAACCTCCAAGGCACAGGCTGCAGTTGCAAAGATACTGGAGACATCCATGTGTGTTTTGACATGCATGCAAGCTGTGTGTGTTTCTCCTTTTTTTTTTTAACCTGTTACTTGATAGTCTCTTTCTTCAGAACAGCGCTGTATTAATTTTAATGTTAATGGGAAATAGCTCTTGATTCTTTTCTCCTCCATTCTGTGCCCATTGAAGATCCTGAGATCTGCAAACAGGTATAACATTTATGATTTATGAGATAATGATTGCTCAGCCGCAAGTTGAATATCAATCCGCACAACGTGTGGCCTTAGTAGCAGTGTGGAGCTGTGCTTGAGAGTCATAGATGCTATTTCCATGTGGAGCACTGCCTTTTTCCCTACTGGTGTGAAGTTTTCATGAGCAAGAAGTTCCCACTGCTGAGAACTTTGCACAGGTAGATGAACATGTGCTCCCCTCAGGTAGGCTAACCCGTTAAAATAGCCACAAGTAACAGGAGTCCCAGCTCAGATGAGTACTTTTTAACATAAGCCCTTTAGGGTGACTGGTTTAGCTAAGCTGTTTCTTTTGATTTAATGTCCAGTTTACTTAATGTTTTCCTGTCTTCAGTTTATGTCTCTTGAGTATGGCAGCCATAATTAGGTAAAAAATGTATTTTTCGCAGGATAGACCTATCCTTTTAAGCTGACAGACTGCTGTGTAGATGTTCAAAATTGCTGTTCCCACCCAAGTTGGAAGTTTCCTGCCTTGGACCACGCTGCTGTCATACCAGAAGAGCCTTGGACTAGGCTGCAGCAGTGTGAGATGGCATGTGAGTACAAAGCAGGTAGTTGCAGCAACCAGGAGCACTGTTGAGTACAACCCCAAGAGTGCCTGTGGGAATTGTGAAAATGTCTTCTCTAGTTGAATGGAGTGTTGCATCTGTCTGGCTGTGGCTTCTCAATATTGGTTTCAGGCCTGAAAGTAGTTCTCTGTCTCAAGATCTATTGGTTTTTCTCTTCCTCCTCAAGTTCCCAGAGCAGCCCTCATAGCTGGAGCACTGCCCTCTGGGCACAAGTCCCTTGCTGGTTACTCACTGTAGGATTAATACAAGTCTCCTCCCAAGGTCTCTGGGCACATGGTCAGACCCAATTGGCTTTGTTACCTATTTGCGTAGCAGGCTACCTTTGGGGCACATGGTGTTGGGGAAGTCCTAGATACCTTATGCAGACGTATCTCCTCTCTGCTGAGTACACACTCATGCTAAATTGCTTCTCTCCATGGAAGGTCACCTCTTTGATGTTGACCATGCCCTTCCACTGTTGGGTCCTGTTTCAAATGCCTGGACATACTCTGGATCTTAGTTAGGCAGTATTGGCAGCGTAAGTAGCCTGGTCCTGGCCAATTATAATCTGCAACGGTACACAGCCCCCTGAATGCTGGTGTTATCTTTTTCCAGTGAGATCTCTGCTGTAGCCAGAACCTCCTGCAGCATTAACACAGGATGCAGGGTTTGGCCTGGGGTCTGTCCTTGGCCATGCTGAGTTGAAAGAGAGTGACCAGAACTGGGAACACTCTCCAGCACTGAGGACAGGGTTGGTATTGCAGTGTAACAGCAGCAAGTTAAGGTTTCTTCTCCTTAAACAAATAAGTTTCCATAAATCATAAACAACTTTTGCCTTTTGCCTGAGTAACATTAAAGTTGTTTTGCAGAAGCTTTGAAACAGGCACAAAAATGTTGGAAGTGTGACTGAACATCAGCAATTGTTTCATCGATAACTTGATAACATGAGACTTGGTTTAGAAAAATGGTATGCCATTTAAGTAGTTGTCTTCTTCATGTTATTTTCCTAAGTCTTTTTTTAGACACAGCAACATGGGGAATTAAACCTCTGCTTTTTAAAGGTTTTTAATTAGCTTGCAGTACTGATTCAGGTCTTGCAGTCTGTAAAATACAGCACATCACTTCACACTACTTCATCTTGGATAGCGCTCCACTTTTTTTTTAAAGACAATTTAAATAGAATATTAGGGGAGGAAAAAAAAAAAGCAGAGCGCAGAAATGGCAATTTAGTATTCTTGACATTTCTCGGAAAGCTGCTTAAGATTATCTCCTTAAAATGGCAGATTTTGCCTGCAAGTCAAGTAGAGGAACAGGAAGTGATATTTCATTAAAATACTATGAGAAGCCTGAATGCATTCATGATCCCTGAGACATTTGCAGGAAACAGTTTTAATAAAGGGAAAAAAAAATAAATCCCAAAGGCCAACTGCATGACTCCACTGCCAGAGATCTGCTGGCTACCACACAGAAATACCTGTTCCTGACCTTTTTTTTTTTCTTTTTCTTTTTCTAAATGTAGTTATGAAACCTTTTATTTTAGTGGTGTATATTGAACCATAATTTAAATAAACTGGGGTGATGATTGCTCGTATACATTGTTAAATATGTGGTCAGATGGACTTTATTCCAAAAATTTATCAAGAATTGATGAAAAATGGAGAGACTACAGATTTCTCAAGGATCTGACATGTGGATAGTGCCTTTGGAATGTTTTCATAGAATTGAGAGTCATTCTGGGTGTTTTCTCTCATCTCACAATATCAAAGAGTTGGGGTTCTGTTAAGGATTCTTTACTGTAGCTTGAAAACTAGAGTTGGAAAAGTTGGGAAGTCGAAAGATAATCTTCTGGATAAGGTCTATAACAGGAGTAGTTGTATAGAGCATGTTATTGTTCCATCTCGGAAAGCCCTGCTTTGACACTTCTAATAAACTTGTATTTAAGGCAACAAGTTTAATGTTATCCATCTGTATTTTTCACTCAGATTGTATTGCAATAAATCTTACACTCAGGAAATAAGAAGGAAACCCTTCTTTTAAATTTCTTACTTTCAGTCACTTTTTAAGGTAAGGCATGTTCCTTTGGGGGAAATTTATTGTTGATGAAATGCAATATAATGGCAATATATTTTTCGAGACTTTAACAGCATTAATCTTGCACTTCATTACATGCAAGTGCTCCTTGTGCTTATGTGGATTTCCACAAGCTTCAGTAGGGCTTCCTGTTGTACTTTTACCTTATTTACACAGTATTTATCTACAGTGATCAAGTAAGGCTGTTTTCCTGGGTAAAGCAGTTGAAGTGTGGAGCGAATTCCAGGAGCACCCGGCTTATGCGAACTTGAGTGCACAGTTGCAGTAGCTGGCCTTAAAAGCTTGACCTAGAGAAGTCCTTGTGTTGTAGCATTTAAGCAGTTAGAGCTTTTATGTAGTCTTGCTCTTAGGACATTGCTAGAAACCTGCTACTAACGGTGTTATTTTCATAGCACGAGGTATTTCATTACTTGCAAAACTGTAGTATACCAACAGTAAGCACACCCATGTTGATTGATGCATAGTAACTGATTTGCAGAAGTAACAGAATTTATCAACAAGACTTGAACCTCTATGAAATAAAATGCCATGATAGTTATATCGTACCAGCAAAACCTTGAAGTAGATAAGTCTGCCTCCATAAGGGGCAGGGCTTCATGCTGTAAGGAGGGTAGTTACCGTAGGGGTTTTGTAGTGCTGCTGGAGTGAGTGGGAGCAGCAGTGGACCTTCCTGTGAGCAGTTCAGCACACTTGTGATCTCTAGAGCTGCCCCTGGATGAGGCAACCTCGCATAGCTGCTTAAATGCCTCTGCTGAAGGCTGTGACTGTATAGCGGTAAAGAAATGATGAGCTGTCCCCAAGAGGAGCTGTACTATGACAGGACCCCTGCGTGAAGATATATGATGATTTACATCCTGAAATAAGCAGTTTTTCTTTTCCTAAACAATGTCAAAGCTGTAGATCTATTGTATATGTAAAGTAAACATTCTTGCCAGTTTTGGATTTACTTTTCCCTTTTTTTGCAGCAGGATTATTGTAGTTGGGGCCTTGACATCACCAGTGTCTTCTGCAAGCCCAGACTAGACTGTCTCAGTGCTTTCTTTCTCTTCGACAGGGTAAGATCCTCCTCTAAAGGAGGATCCCATCCTAACTTTAGCTAGGGAAACAAAATCTGAAGTGCTTCAGAGCTAAATATAACCCCCTGGAAACTGTCCCTCCAGTGATGGCTCAGCAGGCACATGAAGAATAATCAGCCCTCAACAAAGAGAAACATATGGAAGTAGTTTTAAAATAAATAATTATTTTTATAGATCCATTATATATGAAGCAAGAATCAACCTTTTACAACTTCCTTAGTGCTTGAGAACAAGCAAGACTTACATATCCAGTTAACTCTTGTGGCCTGCATGTACACCATGCCTCATGTTCATATGGTTGCTGAGGAAGGTAGTAGTTCATGGTGATAATGAGAAAGTGTCATAATTTCTTTACTTATGGTTGGTTTTGGCAGTTTCTGGCATGCTAATAGTAAGGACAACTTCTAGGCACAAAAACTTGGTTCTATTTCAGTACATCTTGCCAGCCACCCCCTTCTCCATTCACTGGCAACATTGGCAGTGTTTTGGGAGTTGTGTTGACTTCTCCTCCTTGTCTCTGAAAAAAAACATTGAAGATGATCAGCTTACTTTGACAGTGCAGGTAGACCTTTGTTTTTCCCATAAACAGCCGCTTCTTTCCGGTGGCTTTCATAGACTGGGCACTTCTACTGATCCCTCTTGATGTCGGCAAGACTATAGATGAAACCTGTAGGTGCATCCTACAGGTGAAACCTGTTGCTACTCACTGGGACCAAGATCTTCCACTGCAGGTTGGACTGGGGCTGTACCCTGTTTCTATTTGACCTCTGATGCACGAACTCTTTCTTGATCAACTGGGATAGTGAAAATCTGCATACAGTTAATATATACCTTCCTACAAGACTGAGTTTTACACAACCCCTCCTCCCCCAAGGGTTGGGAAAGTGCAAAACACTGTTTATGTCTGCTTCTTTTAGTGTCAGATGTCTAACTTGATTTGTATGTAAGTAGGAAAACTTTGAAGTGTTGTTGAAATACAAAGGGAAAGTACTTCAAAGAAATGTAGTATTAAAAGTGTATCTGATCCCTCGAGGTTTTTGAAGTTTTATCTTGAGATTAAGTATTCAGAGGAACATCTTAATGGTAGTACTAAAGGTCATTAATTCATCCAAAACATGAAAGTTGCCAGTTGACATGCATTGAACTGTTCTGTACTAGTTTTGATTCCACTGTGGCAGGCGGGCAATCCTTCACTCATCTGTCTGCATTGCCAATGTCTGTGACACAGTAAGAAGTTAACATAGTCTCTGGCAGGGCAACCAGAGTGTGATGCTGCTACAGTGTGAGACTTGTTCAGAACTGTTACCCCATGTCAAGGAGAGATCCCTTGGTATGGCCAAATAAAACTGCAATGTGTTAAGCTCCAAGACTTCTGATTTGCATTGGTCGCTCTGCTTGAGCAGGGTCATGGTGGTCCGTGGGAGGCAATGAGGTGCTGGATTACAGGTTTCTAATAGATAATCTTGAACTTCAGGAGATTCAGATCTTGGATCTGAGGTTTTTTGCAGTTGGACATCCACTCCTGTAAAAACATGCCCAGCTCTGCGGGTTGTTGGTTTTCCTTTTGGCAAACAAGGATTTCGGCATCGAAGTTTTTAATTGCAGGAATTATACTAGCAGTTCCCAGAGCTCAAAGGTGGGTGAGTGGGTGGGTGTGCACAGAAGCTAATTAGATGTGTCTAAACCATGAGCTAGGCAGAGCTTTAGATCCTAGATATAGTGTTTCATCCTTGCTATCTCCTGTTACACTGGGGTTTTGGAAAGTTAGAAAACTATGAAGAATCATTTTTTCCAAGTACAGCTATGAAACAGCAGTGAGGTTGCTTTTGGTGTTTTTATATTATAAAAACAACTTTTTATTAAAGTAGTATTAAATGACTTGAATTATTTTTTAAGCTTTATTTTCATTACATCTGTAGGTTGAGGGAAGTGAAACAGTTAAGCAGCCTAAGCTGGGTTGGTTTGGTTGGATTTTTTTTCTTTCTCTACTGCAGACATAAAAAAAAAAGTCAGGTGATCCTGCTTCCCCTATTCACATCCCTTCTATGCCTTACTATATTACATCGCAAATAAGGAGCTTCCTGTGTTCAGATTTTCAGGATATTCTCATATCACATCAAACTTCCTTCAGCAATCATGTGGCTAAATAATATTATTTTCTTTCTTAATGAAAAATGAGATCCTAGTGGAATTGCTCCTCTGTAAGATCTCAAGTTTTGGGAGAATTTGAATACTGTAAGGTTTACGGTATAAAACTGGCTTTCTATCAGAGTCTGTAAACCTGACATATCACTTTTAGGCTTAAATAGATTGCAGGTACTTAGAGAAAGGCAATTCAGCTCTTGCACAGGACAGTATTTTCACATTATTATTGTTGTTGTATGATTTAGCCACACCTAAGTTTGATTCAGACTTGTTGACGTGGATCATGGCACCACTGGCCTGGGCAGCATGGGTGGTGTATGTCCTAACCCATCCACTGCTCATTCTGTTGCCTGACAAAGTATTACAGCCCCTTGCTTCAGCTGAACTGCTCTGGGTACCCAAACCAGGTGATTTATAGGTATATTCACACTGTACTACTGCAACTGGATTGTAAACTCTCTTGCATCACTCCTAAAAGTTATCTTATTCTCTATTTTAGTGTATTATAGCCCTGTCTACTAAGGGCAGCCTACTCTTAGTAAGGTCAGTTATAAACCACAGTTTATTGGTGTTTCTAATGAAACAGGCATTTTGCATTGTTCTACATAATTTAAAAAAAAAAAAAAGATTCGCATTTGGCAGATCATCTGTAGCAAGTAAACTTGGTCTCGGTAACCTTGTTATCCCACAGAAATCTAGGTAGGTTTGTAGCAGTTACAATTCTGTCCCCAGCTGGGAATCAAACATGCATTGATGCAAGTATGTCTTAAGTTTCTGACTGCTAAGATTTTTCTTCATCTCATGACCTGCATCTTCCTCTGTTATAAAGCCACCACTTTCTACTCATCTTGCTGACAGAGCCATGGGTGATGGGTGGGATATTTGCTCCTAAATACACACAGAGGCTTGGCCTCCAGATGGAGAGTGGCTGCTCCCTTTCATCCCCAGGTCTTTCTCTCTTACTGGAGAAGAAGCAGGAAGAAGCCATGTTTTCCTCTGCCATCTCCTTTCTTTCCAGCTTCACTCCTCTTCCTGCCACAGAAGAAAGAGAAGACAGTAGGGCCAAGACCAAGTTTATTTCAGGCTCTGTTTCTGCAAAGGTCGCAGCCCTGGCTTGATGTTGACCTGCTGCCTCTCCACTTTGGTGAAAACCCTCATACCCTTCAGTATAACCTGTACCTCATGTTTGTTTTGTCCCTGTAGCCCTCCAGCCCACCCTAGCATTGTTCCCATTTCCCCTAGCAGTCCTTCTCTTGTGAGCTCCTCTGAGGCACAGGCACAGCTCAGCCCCTGCTCCACTGAGCTTTTTAGCATTGGGTGTTGCTGGAGGCCAAAGGACACCAGGCCATGAAAACATCTTTCTCCCAGAGATGCTGAGGAGGTGTCAGTCTGAGAAAAAAAAGGAGAGGTTGAGATGGAATGGAGAAGGCAACACCTTTGTCCTGAAGAACTGCCTGCAGGCTTTCATGAAAAAGTTAGTGGGACAGCAAGAGAGCTGATTTCTGTGTCCTAGCTGCAAAATAGTCTTCATGTTGAGAAGCGTAGCTGGCCCAAGGGTAGGCAGGACTCACAGCTCTCCAGCCAAGCAAGGGTGAGCATTAGGCAGCAGTGAGAACAGCATATGGCTGCTTAAAGTTGCACTGTAATAATAGGCCTTTTGGGGGGATTTGTTTACTTACTAATCAGTGCAGAGAAGAGAAAAAAGAAGAGGACACTTTCCTCCAGCTGAAGAGCACAAGGCTTTTGTCCTTCATCTCTTGGCACTTGAAACTTTGGTGTTAAAAAAACCCAAGGCAAAATCAACAGTGCTCTGCCCCCTGGTTGAAAAAAAAAAATTAAAAAAAAAAATCTTTGCTTACTCTAGCATTACTGAAATCTCTGGTTATCGGAGTTGAGGCTCTGTTGTCATTGGATCTTGAGGTTTTATTCTGGAAAGGGATGTTGGTGACAGAAGATGGTTGAAAAGAAGTGTGGGAAGGACAGTTCTGGGTGAGCCCCCTCTGCAGTGGCAGCATTTCAGGGCTGCCCTGGGAAAAAGCCATGATTGTAGGTGTCTCTTCTTCATCCTGGCTTGAATGAGCAGCTGGGGCAGTGAACACAAGCAGACCCCCAGAGGAAAGGGAGCATGGTTCCAAGGAAAGGGAGAAGCACATCCTGGCAGCACTGCACTCCCTGGGCAAGAAATCTCCTTTATTTGCAGCTTGGTCGTGCACTGCTCTGTAGGATCTTCATCTGTGGCTGCTCTGGCTGGCAAGGGGATTGCACTCATGGCCGTTTTCGAAACACAAAGGTGACCATGTTCACCTTTGCTTTCTCACTGATAAGAACAAACGTACAAATTTCAGGATGTTTTTTACACATGAACCTTTTCAAAGCTGAGAACTAATTAAAAATTTGAAGTCTGTGTTTTGAAAGGCAAGTGCCTACACCTGATATTCCAAGAATCTCAAAGGTAGATGATCTCTTTTTAATAGTGATTAATGTCATATGCTACTTAAAGTAGGTTTTAGTGGTGTGGATTCTCAGATTCCCAAGTTTACTACCTAAACATAAGTTGTTGGCAAAACTCCGACATGAGCTATTGGCAAAGGGATTTAGTTTAGGAAAAAAGAAGATGAAAAGGTCCACATGTTTTTGAGGTGAGCAGGAGAAAACAGGAGTGAAAATTGGCCTACAACTTACTATTTTTCATTCCTCCCTCCTCCCTATATTTTTCTCTTTAAAATTCAGTCCTGTTCTATTACATGGAGGGGGTGGGGGGAGAAGTCCTCGACCATGTTTAATTTTACCCTCCTTAATTTTTAAAACACCAAGAGGAGAGTGATGGCAAATGATGCTCCTCAGTGGTGCTACTGGCAACCTCAAGTTCTCAGATATCGTGAGTCTGTAAAATCTGAAGTATCCACACACACAAGGCATGTGCTTCAGATAATCACACTCTTCTTTTACATATTCCTTCTGGAAAATAAATCTTAAGATAGCAAAATAAGAGACATTGAAAAGGGTAAGGATGTATAACTATGACTTTGTGTGAAAATTTTCCCTGTGTAACAATTGATACTGTTGCATTACAAGTATTGTTTTTTCTATTGTTCTTTACAAGTAGTTGGTAGTTAAACATATGAAAACACTGTTCAAGCTAAATATATTTTATTTACTTTCTGGGCTTTTGATAGCAGGTGCCCTCTGCTTTTGCTTTGTGTAGTGACAACACTGAAACTGGGGATCTAGAAACTCCTAGGCCAGAAAATCCAAAATCCAGATCCATACTCTTTCAAATTTGATGGGCTGGATCCAAAGACTAAACTTGCAAAAGAAAGTGGCACAAGCTGTGAAATCGGATCTAAACGTGCGTCTGTGCTCGGGATTTGGTGATTCTTAAAGTATTTTGAAGAACTACATTTTGAGCTATTACCCAACAGTGCCTCTTTTGTTTCATAGCATGTGTGGTCACAGTGTGTCAGTAACATGTTGCTGGGGAATGTGAGGCATTTCCTTGCTTGCATTAGCAGTCTCGGAGTGAGGAATGAATATCAATTGTTTTTCTTATCAGTGGACCCAAGCAAAAAATGTGAGAAAATAACATATTGATTTCTCAGACTCTCTAAGGTGAGTAGTTGAAGGCATTTACTAAACAGTTAACCAGTAAAACATGAACAGCCTAAAGTTGAGTGTATCTATGGGATTTTTTTGCAAGCCTCCATTTGACCTTGGATTGCTTGTGTGTTAAGAGTGAAAGTGAGTCTGGAGTGTGCTTGCACACAGGTATTCGCATCACGCTTCTGCACTGCAGGTAAGGTACTGCTATGGCTGCCTCATGTCATCCAGTAGTCATAGAGCTCACCTGTGCATCACAGGACAATGTAACCTGTCACCTACTCTGTTTCTTAAATTCCTTTCAATTACAACAGAAAGAGGAGCTGCTGGAGAATAAGGTAGCAGAGATAAGCAAACAGAATTATTTCAGTACTACAGACCAAAATAAATGGTTTGTTTTGTAATTGGATATGAGTCTAAGCTATAAGCCTTAACTAGGAGACTCTGGGTGTTTTATATAAGCTGTTTGCTGTGCATACATCTCTGACACAGTTATCTGAAGGATGCTTATTTTGTCAAAGCTTTAGCTTTTGCATCATGACTAATGTGTTTAACAAATTTTAAGGCAAAGTGCAGAATGTGACTAAGTTGGTTGGTAGTGAAAGTTGTGTGATTTGAGGTAAGTTTTTCCCAAGTATAAAGGGTTGCGAGTTTTGTGCTTTATGCTCTTATCTTTTCTATGGCTTGATACCTTTTATCTCAAGACATTTCTTACATACTTTTGGATAGGCTTTCAACCGCAGTGTGCTTCTATTCATTTTTATCAGTTAAAAGAAATAAATAATGTTTGTTGTATAATAAAGAAATAATGAAATTCAGGGAACAAAGAAATGATCTAGATTTAGGGAACAAAGGGGCATTTGTTGCTTTTTTATAGTCCTACATAATATGAGAACAGTATTGCTTTGATGTCATTGACTAGAGTCCAGCAAATCCAAGAAGAAATTTATTTATATATATAAAAATAAATAGACATTATCAGTTTAAGCAAGCCTTTGCCAGTGTTTGGGTTGGTTTTATTCATAATAATGTTTATCCTTCTTTGCACAGCCAAGCATTGGGCTCTTGAAGGGTGCTGAGCTTGCAGGCTGGCAGGGTCCTCAGCCTGGCCTTACTGGGCTCCCGCTTCAGGGACAGGGCTCCTCATAGTCATCCTCCCAAAATGGACCACTTGTATGTGGAAGGACCAGCCAGAGGACTTGCCTGGTCTCGCCGGTCCTCCTTGCTTCAGCCTGTGTGTAATGGCTGTTCAGCCATTGCCGGGCAAGAGAGCACAAGTGCCTGCTGGGAGGAGCTGCCAGGGAGGTGTCCCAGTGTCCAGGAGGGACCAGAGCAGAGGTGCCTTCCCTCCTTCTCCTCAGGGGGACAATTACGCAGCCCATAGCATGTTTGGGACCTAACTAGTTTTCTGTCCCTGCCTCCTGCTAAGGTATTTTTCTACATTATTCCCATTAAGATATTTCCAGCATTTCCTGATTTTACTTTTTAAATTTCATTTGTTCTTCTCTTGGAAAACACCAGAGCAATATACTCAACAAGGATCCATTTTCTTTTTTAGTTTCTTCTTTCAGGCCTGCAGGGTGTGAAATGGAGTTGGTTTTTATGTTAAAAGAAATGTTAATGACTCCTAGTGTAAATTAGCTGAATATATTCATTATTAAGTGTTAAAATGCTACTGACTGGTGACACTACAGTTGAGTATCTTCAGAACATCCCATGAGAAATTGTCCCAGAGTTTTAGATTTAAATCATTTGAAGCCATTTTTGTGATTGAAATGTGTGTTGCAGATAAGTCTCTGTGTGTTTGTGTTTCCCTTCACACCCACCAGAAAAAGCTCAAATAGATGTAATTGTGTCTGAAATGGAATTTTTCTTCATGAAATAGAGCTTTACTTCCTAAAAATTAGTTGCTAAAGGATATGTTGTTTTAGTGTTGTGAGGCAAAAGAGTTGAATCCAGAAGATGCTTTAGACATCATCTACAGCCATCTCATACAAGTAGGACTGAGAATACAGGAACACAAATTTTGACAGCAAGGTGAAAATCAGGGTCTTACTTTTGCTGTTGAACGTGTTCTTTTCCCCCTCCACACCCTCCATAAAAGATGACTGCAATTTATTAGCTTTTTCATTGTATTTTTGTGGTAGACTGCTCTGGGGTAACAGCCTGCTCTTGGGGTCCTTTTTTTTACTCTCTACAGCTCTCAAGAAACAAGCCCTAATCAAGATTTTTCATTTCCATGTATCAAAATTTCCTAGGTTTTGGAGTGTTATATAGGAACAGGAGAGCAGGGAAACTCAAGTCATCCATCTTACTGCATCATATCATAAAATAATCTGTAGCTGATGCTTTCTTTCCAAACACTGAGCATTTGTAGAGCATGTGCACAGAGGAAGATGAGTGGGACAAAAAACCAGCTCCTGCCCTTCCCTAGAGAGGTTGCACACAGGGCACAGTATGTCCTTTTGGCCTTCAGACCTGCTAGCAGGAAACTGATTCTCCTCAACTCTGTGGAGCTCTGGATTTTAAAGCATAGAGTGTTTTGCAGGTGCACATCCAGAATGAGACAACCCCGAAAAAAAAAGTATATACTTAAAGATACTGCTCCTAGATGCCTCTCTGTATGTTGTTTGATCTAGGAAAGCGACAGCCTCTGGGTGGGGAAGCTGTAATTTCCTACATATGTAAAATGCTTAAGCACTTTTTTTTTTTTTTCAAAGTCTACCATGTTAAGTAAATATCTGATTTTGAAATCCATATTCAGGCAGCTTTCTTGTTTGCATCCAACAGACTGCAGTTCCCATTCACAAATCCCCTTGTTTTTTTCTAGCTTTCCTTGGATTTATATGCAGGGCAGTGTTTTGTTTTCTCTGTAAGCCGTGTGGAATACATCTTCACAAGCACTGTAGCCGGAGGGTTTGTATGTCATTCAAAAATAAAAATAAAAAATCTCCACCTACTGAAAAGTGAACAGCATAGCCCTAGCAACCGGCTGATGTGTTTGAACCAGAGGAAGGGACGTTAAACAAGTAAGACCCAAATAACGTTTTCTCTGTAACAGCCAGGGATGCGGTGGAAACACAGCTAGTGATAAGATTAATTGTAACTGATAGTGGAGATAGCTGCATTTGTATTTTATTTTTATTTTTTTAATGATGGATTGTAAATGCAGCCTTGATGAAGCAATGCTTGTTTTTGTCGGCATGAGCAAGGTACTCAGCTGGGAGCTCTAAAAAGGGGATCTGCCTTTGTAAAAACACCCCCCTCACTCCCCCCACATCTTGCACTGGTTGTGCATACAGAAAGGTAAGTGTTGTCGTTTTCCTGGAAAGCAAGAGAAAACTTATTTTAAATGATCCGTCAGGGTGCTGTCAGTACTTTCCTCCCAGGTGTGTTCTTGATGGTGTTACGCCAGGGGCGGATTTCGCACATCTGCCTCTCTTGTCTCCTGTGTACACCTTGGTTTCTGATTCATCTGCTGTGTCATAGCCCCATCTGTGTTAAAATGATTATTTTCCTTTTTTTTTTCTTCCCATTCTGCTTTTGTGGATGAAAGGAATTAAAACTGCTTGATATCATCTGAAACATTAGCTATTCCTTATTTTCCTAAAGGAGAGCTCCATTGCACTTCTCCAAGATGGATTTTCATTCATGTTACCTGAATGTATGATTTTCTTTAGTCTCTGCCAAAAAAAAAATGCTAGTCTTGAGTTTTCTCTTAGGTTTTATTTCTATTAGACCAAAGCCATAAAAAGCAAAGAAACGAACATACATATGGTCAGCTGAGACACCTCTCAGAGTTTGTGTAGTCAAAGGCAGTTTCGGTGCCTTTCTGTAGACGCAGGGATTAATTTGCTGGTGTTTCAGTATTGTCCTGTTTCCTATAATCCACAAAGAGCTACTGATTTATTACTTCTGTCTAATAATTGCATTTCTTTGACTCCCTCTGCACCTTCTGTTTCCACTCTCTTCCTCCTGTGGTTTGTTGTCTTTCCTTGTTTTATGCAGTTTTGATCTTTGGTCTGCTGATGTATGAGGTCTTTGATTTCTTCCCTGTCCATCCATTCCCCATGTGCCGGTGATGGTGTGCAAAGAAGAAAAGAGATTCTATGCCCTTACTGGAGAAGGATGCCTCCAATATTATTTTTTTATCACAGTGGTTTTACTTCCTGACTGCTAGATGTGCTGCACTGTGCTGGGAAGGTGGCCAGAGCAGGATGTCCTGTTCCAGGATAGTTTTCAGTGACCACTTTTAGGACCAAATAACTGGGGAAATGGGAGTTTGTTGCGTCATCTCCAGCTGTTTGGCTTGGGGGCTCTTTGTTCCTCTTTTATTTCACCTCTCCAAGTTTCTTAGCTGTTGGCTTGGTCAGGCTGCTGGCAGGTGTTTCATGAGTGGTGGAAGGGTTTTTGGAAATCAGTGTGTTTGCACGGTCTTGCTTCACTAAATTTTATCTTAAGACCTCCAACTGCTGCTCTCAGCAGCATTGCTCTTTTTGCAGTAGGTGTAGAGGAAGCACTATGCACTGACATGTCTCTTTCCTTGGAAGTAGGACCAGGTAACGGTGGGGTAAATGCTGGAGGTCTCCTTGGTGGTGTTGGTACCACTGTCTATTACTACTGCTCTTGTTAGTAGAGCTGTCTTAGGGATTTTTGACAACAATACACTGAACCCTTGTTTACAGTTGGTTATGCCTCCGTGAAATGCAGTGATTTTTCTGTGCCTATGAGCCATGGCTTTATTATGCAAGTGTAAATTAGCAGTTTCCTGCCCCCAGTTAATGTCTTTCCTAGACAGAAGGTAAGAAACAAGGGGTGCGCTGTGAACAAATGGGAGTACCCTGTTCCTTAGTGCAATTTTAGCCTGCAGTAGACTTTTTCTAGGCAGCCTCTTCAATACTGTACTTAATGCTTGATCATGAGCTGCACTGAACACACTGATGGCTGAGGTAGGAAGGCACCACTGGATGTCTCCAGCCCACCTCCTGCCCAAAGCAGGGATGCCCAGGGAAGGCTATGCCAGGATACAGCTGAGCTCTGAGTATCTCTGGGGATGGAGACTCTAAAAGGACTAAAAGACTCTTCCCAGTGTCTGTCATCCTCACAGTAAAAAAACTTTTAAATTTTTTTTTTCTTTTTAAAGCTTAAGGGAAATTCCTGTGTTTTAATGTGTGCCCATTGCCTCTTTCACATCACTGGATGCTGCTGAGAAAAGTCTGGCTCTGTGTTCTTTACTTCTCCCATGAGGTGTTTATGTACGCTGGGAAGATTGTGGGTGCTCCTGATTCCCAAACATTAATTGGCTGTTGCAGGTTCTTGGGGTGCTTTTTGTTGTTGGTCCTTTTTGACTCAGAGCTGTGAGGAATCAGTGTTTTGCATGGGGCAGCAGCAGCCCTGGGCTTTCTCTGTGTGCTTTTTGCCTTCAGAGGAAAATCCACTGCAGATTGTTCACACTCAGCATTTGTAGACACCTACATTTGAGCAGGACATGATTATCAGAGCCAGGAAATCCTAAAACAGGTAAAACAGTGCTGTCTTCAGTATTGTCCAAGTGAACGTGTTTGCAAAAGCTGTATTTTCTGCTCATTCGTATCGGCCATAGAAGCACCAGACCAAATGTCCTGTAGGATCTGCATATTATGGCAGGTATTGTACTTCTTGAAGTTTAATGTTTGCATTGTGTTTAAAATCGGGAGCTTACTTCTTGAAGGTTGTACGTCTTTGGCTACAATGCTACTGCATATTATAAGATTTGCAACACCTTAACTTACAGGTATTTTGACTTTTTAAAGTTCTCTTGGCTTTTCTGACTCCGGTAACTACATAGTAAAGCAAGGCATTTGCCAAAAACACAGTAGTCTTTGTGCTGTCTTTCAAAAGTTACCTTAGGGTTTGGACCCACTTCATGTAATAAAAGTTTTGATAGGGAAGATGAAATGTTTGTTGGCATTTTGAGGATAGCATTTCAGCAAACCTATCTGGCAGCCTCCAATAAGAACTGCTTGCCAACTGTGTCAAATCAATAAGGTGACTTGTAGGAGGGAAAATTCAGTTTATAACATCAATTTTTGGTTTGGTTTGTTTTTTAGCAGACTCTTTTCCAGGACTTATGCCAGAGATACTGTGAACAACTTTCTTAATTGCTTATGTTGGGGCAAATGTCAGCAGCGATGCGGCATAATAAAAAAAACAAATGTCAGGGTATGCAAAAGGTTAAAGTGAATTTTCCTTCCTGGTGTTTTTTTAGCTTTGTTCACTAACTGTATTTATAGCAAAAGTAGTCTCATGTATCCTAGATTAAAGCCACAGCAATCTGGGCTATTCCAATGGTTTGCGTGTCCATTGCGCTGAGGTGGAGGGGTTGAGTACACCTCTGACATCTGCAGCTCCACTTCAGCAAAGTGCCTAAATATATGCTTAACTTGTAGCCCATTGGGATTTTGAGCCTGCCAGTTCAGGTCATGCCAGGCAGATCTGCTTTTCCAGGCTCTGCTGGAATTAGTCGTCTGGGCACCACTTCTGGCTTTTAAAAGTGGGAGGGTAAGATCAGATTGCATTGTTATGGTGTAAATCTGGGCTAAGTCAGAGCAGCTTCTTCAGAGGGATCATCTGTGCATGCACAGTACGTCCAGTGAGTCACGGACATTTGAGATATCCTGCCTGTAGGCAAATAGTTGCAAGCCCAGGACTTCTGGATTGTCAGACATCCAGAAATCTTGGGAAAATGGGTCAGACTCCTCTTTTTCTATACCAGCAAATTCATGAGGAGAAAAAATGCAGCAGCTAGACACATGGTTTATTGCTGAGTTGCAGCTTCCTTTTACCGATAGTAGACCTGTGTCTTCTATGTGAGCTTCTCTGAAGTGCCATGTGGGATTTCTGATTTGTTCTTTGAGATGTCCCTTCAGTGGCATGGACCTGCAGGCAGAGCAGGCCACAAGATGACCAACAGTTGGAACTGGATCATCAGGTTACTGCTTTGATTCTTTGATGCCAGTTTATGCCTGGTGGTGAACACCTCCAGGTCTTGTGGTCAGCACTTGGCCCCAGTCTTACTGCTAATCTGGCATCAGTGGTGTCTGAATTCAGAGAACATGCAGTGAAATTAAATTCTCTTTTGCAGATTAAATTGAAGACTTGAAGATCCAACTCACACTATCGGTGTTTTATTGCTCCTTATGGTGTAGCTGGTGTTCCTGAGAAGAGAGAAGATGATGAGTGATGCAAGTGACATGCTCGCTGCAGCTCTGGAGCAGATGGATGGCATCATAGCAGGTAAACACTTGGGGCAGCTTGTTCATTTAGCTGTTTGGGTCGTCCTTTCTCCTACCTGGAGGGCAGAGTCTCAGGCTGAGAAGGAATCAATGATCTTATAGGTCCTTTCCAACCATAGCAATTTTGTGATTCCATAAAGCCAAGGACAAGGCATGTTTCGAACCAAGCTGAGTGTGCTTAAAAAGCTGCTGCAAGGCAGGAAGAGTAAGTTTGCCTAATACTGGCTACTCTTAACTTCTCTCAACTCTACAGAATTAAAACATGAATTAAATTTTCCTTTTTTTCAAAATTGGAATACTCGATAAGTCCAAACATTTGGTTAGGACCTGCTTTGACCATTTGAATTGAGGGTGATAAATCAGTGGAATGGACTGCCCAGAGAGGTGGTGGAGGCCTCATCCCTGGAGTCCTTCAAGGTCAGGCTTGATGGGGCTCTGAGCAGCCAGACCTAGGTAGAGATGTCCCTACTTGTGTAGGGAGGTTGGACCAGATGACCTCTAGAGGTCCCTTCCAGCCTAAAACATTCTATGAATTTTTTATAAGTACCTGAAAATTGTAAGTGGACCAAGGAGAGGCATCAGAAAGTATACATCCTCTGCTTTTAAGTTTAGTCTGGTGAGTTAGAAAATAATACGAGTACACAACACAGAGGAGGAAAGCAGCAAGAAGTTAAGAGTTTAATCCTACTCCAGCAGAGCTATGCAAACAGCTACCCGAACTGAAAAAATATTCTGCAAGGATAGCAACACAGTTATAAAGTCTTGAATAGTTCCACTTAAAATAATTTCCCTTAGGGAAAAAAATTATCATACAGGGAGTGCTTTGTTTGAACAATGACTTTTCTGTACAATTTTCCAAAAGATATTAAGGACACATAGCAGGAACACATGTAAAGTGGATTCAGTTGGATCATAATGATCTCTAAAAATACATATAAGCTGTGACTTTAGTAATTTCCATAAGTAGATACTGGTATTTGGATCTGATCGTGTATCTGGGTTTCCAAGAGCCTAAGTTGGTTATGGCAGAATGAGATTTAATTTAAAAATAAAATATGATGTTGGGATATTTAAGTCACCATAGACTTCATTTACCCATGTATCTGAACAGACCTACAGAGTAATATAACAAAGGAATATCAACTCCTATGCTGTTGTGGGGATTTTTCTCAGTTTATCTTTTTGAAAGAGAATTAGCAGAATACTTCCATTTTTATGTCTTGCTGGATGAGGTGAATGAAAGTTCATGGCATATGATGTAGTTTCCAAAAGTCACCAGTACAAATGGTGCTCTATCATGAGCGTGTCTCATTGTGCCAAGGCATTACAGTATTAAGGTCACAAATCAACATGCTGAAATTATAGTTGGAATTAGCTAGGTTGACTTAAATTAAGCTTAATCCTGAATTCATAGTTTCATTCCTTACTTAATATATAGCATCTTTTAATGTAGGTCAAATACACGTCCTGTGAGTTTATGCAAATAAGGTATTTTATTAACATGCAAAAGTCAGTGCTACCATGTCAAACTGTTGGGTTTAAAATGTATTCCTCTGTGGAAGTGATTTGGTCTTTTTATTTATCCTATTTTATTTTTCTTTATTCTTTTAAAAAATTTCAAGTGCCTTGGAGGAGTGTAACCCATTCTTACATGAAAAATGCAGAGCAAGGTCTCCTTGTGACACCACTCTCTGACTTGGTTCATGCAATCACTACAGGATGCCTCAAAGTGTTAGCAGAGCTTGTGTTCTCCACAAGACTTTCTGCCTCCAATACATCCTGGGAAGCTGGAGCCCAGCCCATGCCTTAAACCCGTGGGTACAGTTCTGGCGTGTCCTCTGACATATCCTCTGTTGGATCAGCTCACCTCCTTCCACTGGAGCTGCCATCCACGAGGCATGCCAGCAAGGACTTGCCCTTCTCCAAATTCCTGCATGGCACGTGCAAATCGAGCACCAGAGCTGAATTTGGTTCAGATAAATGCCCACCGGGAGCAAACCCTGCCTGGCATTTCTCAGCCTTGCTGAGTGTCTGACCTGCTTGCCTCCTGCCTGACCGCGTGCCATTTTGCTCCCTCCAGGCTCGAAGGCGTTGGAGTACTCCAATGGCATCTTTGACTGCCAGTCCCCCACATCCCCCTTCATGGGGGGCCTGCGGGCACTGCATCTGGTGGAGGACTTGCGGGGCTTGCTAGAGATGATGGAAGCGGATGAGAGAGAGGGGCTGCGCTGCCAGGTCCCAGACTCAACGGCAGAGGCTCTGATCGGATGGCTCCAGAGTCAAATGGTACAATCTCACCTTGTTTCACCCCTAACATGCTCGTTTTGTGTGTTAGCTAGACCAGCTCAAGCAGGAAGTCTGCCTTTTATGCAGGCATTAAGAAGTTTCAGAGTAGGTTTCAAAGGACCAAAGGGAAGAAATTTTGGTTCAGAGGTGCTGCTGTGGGGCCTTGGAAAAGCTGTTGCTTGAATACCTTGTGCAGTGGCCTGGCCTGTGCTTTCTTTGATGTACCACCTTGCCTCAATCTGGGGAGCAAAAAATCTTCAGTAGCTACAGTTTCATCTCAGAGGGTTGGGGAAAGATATTTTTATAGGAATCAGATGCTTAAATAGCGGGGAAAAGGTTGCTTTCAATATTAGCTTTTTACTAAAAAGCATTTTTGGCAGTACATTTTCTACAGGGACTGCTGTTGTTACTGAGCTTCCTTACCTGGCTTATAACAGAAGTGAGTAGTATAAGCTCAGTATCCTTTTAATCTGGACACCAAACCAAATGCTTATTTTCTGTGTTATGAGTCTGTCATTTTTTGTCACTTTGCTTTAAAAATACACCAAAATATACCTGACAAGGCCCCTCTTTCCCCATAACTCGGTTTTCCCCCCAAACCAAATACCATTTGAGTGGAGGCTACCTGAAGACTACCCCAGGAAATAAAATGTTGTACTTATCAGAGGTGAGTTACACGGCATCATTTTTGAAGGACTCACTGTTTTTTACCTCTGGGTGCCCTGTGACTGGTGACTTCCTAGCAGGGCCAAAGACAAGTCCTTGTGCTCGTGATCTGTGGCAGGGTTGGTGTTGTGGTGGTCTAGGTGGGCACAGGTTTTTGGGGAAGCTCCAGCAGTGAAATTCAGGACTTATTTCTAGAGGCTTCATGGTTTTCAGTCAGCCTTTAGCTGTTATGATGACAGTGGAGGGTGTGCACTTCTGTGTATTTTGCCAAATCTTGTCTTACAGCAGTGTCTGGGTCCTGTTGTCTCACACACTTGGTGTTGCACCTTGTGCATTGCTGCACAAGGGACCATTGTCTGGTCCCTTCCCAGGGCAGGCATCACACCCCCTCAGAAAGGGTTCAGTCACCCTGGAGCCCCAGCTAATCTTGCAAAAAGCATTTTCATCTCAATAAACAGATTTACTTCAGTGCTCAGCTGCAGCTCAGAGTGTTGGGTGCAGGGCTGTGTTGCCAAACCCATGGCAGGGAAGCTCAGGCTGGTTGTGGGGCAGCAGCTAGCACAGGGTGACCTGACATGCCATCAGCAGTACATGGGCTGTATTTGGTGCTGCCAGGAGAGATGGGGATCTGGGCTGGCATGGTTGGCTTGCTTCTGTAGCTCTTGCTGAAGGGTTTGAGGGGTGAGCTTTGGGTTTTGTATTCCTTGCTTTGAACTATCATTTGAGAATGCCTGAAACTTAATGAAGCACGTGGGATCTTTCCCGCTCCCTCCAGTGGGATTTGGATCTCGCCCCCGCTGTCAAAGCATGGCAGCCAATGCTGAGATTAGGAGGAGAAGATGGGAGTGACATTCAAGTTAGAACTTTCAAACACGCAGAGTTTCTGCTAACGTCAGCGTTTCCTTCCTGCCTAACATACAGCAGTGAACATTGCTATAACTAGTCTCCACTCTGTGTGGAGCAGAAATCGAGGGACATAACAGGTTTCATGCAAGCGTGGCCTTTATAAATTAAAAAAATGTTCATATGCCAAATAAACAGCCTTGGAAAATTAACTGCTCCCCATGGCGTGCTACAATCAGTAGTCCATGCTTAGTGATGTTGATCCACTGCATGTTATTCTGGAGTAAAGGGGCCCAGCAGCATGGCTGGAAACTGCAGTGCCTGTTGAGATTAATGAGATGAAAGCCAGTCATTGCCCCTTGTGATGGCAGATGTGTGATTTAGGGATGCCTGGCTGTTAGGATCTGGAACAAGGTCCTTCAAGCCCACATGATGCGGATCACCACATGGCAATGAGACAGTAATGGTTTTCATTGCAGCCATGGGCTGAATCTGGACTCTGTTGTGCCACTCAGCTTAGAGCCTCCTGAGCACTGGAAAAGATGTGCGGGGGTTGCGTACAAAACATTGCAGAAAACAGCTATTCCATCTATTCTTCTCCTCAGTCTGCCTCAAATTATTCCCCTGTACTCTCTGGCATCCTTAAAGCTCCTAGTAGGAAAGTTGGAATGTTACACTTTGTACTGCGTGACATCCCATCCAAAGTGTAAGCAAGTTTCTCATGTCTCAGAGGAAAACAAAAATAGTGTTTGCTGTTGCCAAACAGTGTGTCACAAGAGAAAAATCCTCTCCTGGCCCCTGCAGGGAAACTGCTGATGCCCTAGTTGGGAAAAGGGTCTGACATCAGTCTCCCAAAGTTGCCCGCTTCTGTGAAATGGGGCAGAGCATTCACTTTTGCCATGCAAGAATTGGTTGCCCCATGTCCTTGTACCTCTTCTTAATGACCACTTCCTTTCTGCTTCTCTCAGTATGTAAGAGAAGTTTATGCAAGCACTCAAAAAAAAGGGCCAACGAGTTAAAATACCTCATGCTGATTTTTTTCTTTTTTTTTTATAACCAGTGGATGCCAGATGGCCATGTGACACCAGAGTGCACGTACAGTGCCTGAACATCTGACAGAGCTCTTCCAAGAGAAACCATTGGATGGTCCCCATGGGGACTTCAGAAAAGTTGTACATGAAGCTTTCTGCTGCACAAATAAGCCAGTTTAACTGTAACACATCATTTCTAATTGTCTACTACAGCTCAAAGCTGATCTCTCTGTTGCTGAAACCCTGCTCATGTCTCCATGTGCAAATGCATGGGAGGTGAATGTCATGGTTAAAATTACAAACGAGGCCATTTGTTCTAAGTCTGGAAAGGGACTGAGGCCTTTTCTATGCTCAGACATGTTGGAACTGTGCTTTCACTGGGGACCCAACCTGAAATACAGAGCCAGATCATAACTATTCCAAAGTTTTGGAGTTTTTTTAGATTTCTCCTGATCAACAGAAATGTTTAATGTATTCTGATGTGTGCTTTAATAAAACATGTGCTGTACTCTGTGAAAATGGAGCTTCTGGCTTGAGTATAGACAGCATGTGAGTAATCTGTAGCATCATCACCATAACAAGACCACTTTAAATTAAACTGCCTTTTGCAAGACCAAGGCAGCCCTGTTGTGTCCAGCTGGAGGTTGATAGATCCATCTCTTGAAGAATAATTCTCAGAAGCCTTGCTCCCAGTCATGGTGTTGTTCCAGTTTTCTTCAGTTGAAACAAACAAGAGACAGTTTTCTTTCTGGTTATTATTTTTCTTGACAGTGTTTTTTTGAAAATACATCTTATGCAACAACCTCTCAGAAAAAGGAAACCAACTGTGTCTTGTTAAAAAGGAGAGTGAAGGATAGAAGTGGGTGGACAATCCCATCCTACACCTCAGAGCCAGTTTCCTCAAGCTCCTGGTCTAAACTTGTGTATGTGGGTCCTGTTCTGTGCCTTCTTCTCTTTAAAGGATGTGCTCCTGGAATGAAAGAGACAGGATAATACATTTTCTTGAAAATCCATGCAAATGCAACTGTGGTTTTAGCTTTGGAAGTAACTTTCTGAATTTGAATATTTGTAATTATTTTTTTTTCACTCCAGAAGTGAATTTCTAAGGTTGACTGCAAGATTTAAAGCAAAACAAAAACAAACTTTATGGCCTCCAAAGGTTTCTTGAAGAACGTTTTCAGCTGATCTGGAGATCATAGTTAATTTGAGCTATGGTACCAATAGTGGCTTGTGCAACCCGGAGTGTTGCTGCTGTGAATAGCAGATCTGTCATCTCACAGACCAGCCTCAGATTTTGACACTTCTTCAACAAGTTCATTCTTCCAGTAAGTGGCTGGTAGTAATGACAGTTAATAGGAGGGGATATTAGATTTTAGAGGGAAATTTCCCTGGCTGGATAAACACAGCTTGTAATCTTACAGAAATCTGTTGGCCTGTTTGGACAACAGGGTGATTCCCAAGTGGAGGAAGTGGTTTGGTTAGCCAGAAATCATCTCATATTTCTTATTCATGGAAAAATCTTGTATTCAAACCAAAGTTTGTTGTTTGATTGTCTTAGTGTGGGCGTACAGTGCATTCATTTGGTTCAACTTCTGCTTATGTTTGGTTTAGCTATCAAAAGGTCCTATGGTAATGTGTGGCACATAGGCGTTTGGTGGTGAACACCTGTTTGAGATTCCTTCTCAAGTTGCAACATGAAAAAAGCCTTGTGGTACTGTTTCAGCCTGTCATCATAAACTGCCTCCCAGCAATACATTTTGTCTGTGAGAGATCTACCTTTCAAAGTTTTTGAAACACAGGACCCTGCTTCTTGCTAAAGGTGATCGTCCAGACTGGTGTGTTTTTAACACTGGAAGATAATGCAGGCTCATTATAGCATGTCTTGGTGTGGCATCTTCATGCATCATGGATGAGTTCATTGGCAGTAAGAGCAACCCATGCAGTCCTGCACGGGAGCACAGGGTAGTCCTGATGGCAGAGCCATCAAAAATCACCATTCCCAATCCAAAATGCATCAGTCTGGCTTAAAAAACACAGCTTCTGCTCCTTTTCTGCCCTGCTGTTTTGTTCTGGGTTATTGAGTATTCATATTTTTGATTTTTTTATCTATCAACAATAGTTGTAAATGTTTATTCTTAATAATAAACGCTGTGCTTTTTGAGATAATCACAGGACTCTCAGAGCTAGGTTACGTGGTCAAAAATACTTAGGGTTTGTTATGCTGCTGCTGTTACTGTGTAAATTGAAACTTAAACATGAGGACAGAGATTGGTTGTTATTGTTGCATTTTACATCGTTCTTAAGTATGACATAAACTTGGGACAAGCCCCTTGTGAGACCTGGGACAGCTGAGTCAACCTTTCCCTTCTTTTTTTTCTTGGTGCCTACAAGTGAGTTACGTATGTTCTTCCAGCTTTTACAATTAATAGCCTATCAAGAAAAGAAAATAACCTCCTGTTTACCTTGTAGTTAGGTAAAGGGGTCTGAATCACCCTTCTTGGGTTGGATGATTTCTGCAGGGCCAGGAAGGTGCAGAGGAGAGTGTTGCACTGTTCAGCAAGGAGTGAGGGTGGAGATGGCCAGCTACCACCTGCGTGGGGCTGCCCTTACTCCCAGGCAAGTGTATACAGCTCTGCACTCCCCTCCCTGCATCCTCCTCCTCCTCGCTGCCTGGCCTTGGTGAGCTGGGATCCCAGCGGGCTCAGGTTGGAAGAAGGGTTGATCCTTCCCGGGCTTTGATGTGTTAATTCCCCAGAGGAGCTGCTTGCTCCGCCTGAGGAGCGCTGCTGCTTCCCTCTGCTTCCCACATCTCCTGCTCCACTGCCACGTTCGCCTCTATCCTTGGTTAGTGGAGGAAACCTGCTGTCACTTAACCTCTCCATCTTGGTTCACCACTCGGCACGACGGGTGCCTGCCGTGCTAGGGCTGCAGCTCTCAGCCTCGGCTGCCTGCAACGGTTGCTTGTGTCCTTAAATGTATGGAGATAGCCATGACCAGCATGGAGTATAGCTGGGACGTTCACGGGCACTGCGTCTGGCTAAATAAGGTAAGGCTATCTGTGTTTGGTTTGGCTCTTGCGTCTCTCCAAGTGACAAGCCAGAGCTGGTAGGGAATAAGCATTTTGTCTTTCTCTTGTATCAAATACCAGCTGAGCAGCTGTTGAAGAAACTGAATATTTTGAAAGGGTTGCATCTTCCCCATTCAACAGCTGTGTTATTTATATTTAGAAAATGTTTCAGGTAAATTCCTCAGAATGAAAGTCTGTTTTAAGCTGGTTTTCTTTCAGAATTCACTTTTACTATAGTAAAGCCTTTAAATATAATGTGGGGAGGGTTGAGTGGGTTTATAGGGGTTTTTTTCTCTGCTTATTCTGTAAGGAGGAGCTAATCTGTAAACTTTCAGAAAAGGTTAGCAGCAGGTCTGCCTACCTGCTGCGAGAGCATGCGGAGTGGGTTGCAAATATTCACAGCCAGGAGTAGGGAGGCGTGACATGCAGGAGATGCCGGTTTGAGAGGACATGGGTGGGCTCCCACACAAACTGGTTAAACACTGGTACGGATTGTGTTCAGACAGATTTGACCAGTATGAGTTTGGGTCAGAATCAACACTTACAGAGCTTACTTAGAGCTGTCACAGCTCTGTATCACAGGGGAAACAGTGGCGAATACTTTACTTGGAAAACCTGGAGGCTCTGCAAGTGGTACACCAAGTGATGTTGGGGTAGCTGAGGCTGGAGAAACTCCCTTGCAAGGGACTCTAAAATGGAGTGAACAAGCAGGAACAGTGGTAGCTGTGCTTAACTAAGCGTAGGTAATGTGTATTATAATGATCTGAACAACGTAAGCATGTTGGTAAGCTCTAATTTAACTCCAGATGGTCAGGAAAGTGCTGGCAGGGGCAGCTCACTTGCCCAACGTTGACTGGACTGTGGTGGTCAAAAGAGTCCGTGCAATCTGCCATATGAGAAAATAATGCTGTGGAGTGACAGCTCCTTCTAGACAAATCAAATTGCATCTACAGCAAGAACAGTGTGATTTGTGCTGCTTATGTTGTCTCAAAAGCAGAGAAGAAAATGAAGGGCAATGAGGATATCAGCTGCAGCAGGCTAAAAATGAGCTTTATTTTTGAAAGGAGAAGTCAGCAATTGAGAGGAAATGGATTTTTTAATATTTTTATTATTATTAAGCTGTTTAAAAGAGTGGCTATTAGAAACTTTCCTGCGGTTTGAAATGCTAACTCACTTCCAGGGAAAAGGGATTAAAGACTGAGAGCAGGCAAGCTGTGAAAGTTTGGTGGTGCATCTACTTAGTACAGGAATAATTTCCTCCAGAGCACTGTGGATTTTTACACTTACATGATTGCAGACAAAGCTTACACACGTGTTTAACAGATTAGCCATGGATTGATTTTGCAGTTTTTAAGTGCACTGGGCCTGATCTTACAAGGCATTTTAAGTAAATGCTTAACCTCAAACTTCTGTGAAGCCTCGATGCCATTGTGACAACTGTTCTTTTGTTTTTAGGATTAAGATCAGTATTGGTAAATCTGCATTCCCTTCCCATGTAGCGTTTTGCAATTAATCCCTAAATTGAAAACACATGCAAAGTCTAACAGCTTAATTGAAGATAGATTTTAAGTTACTGATGCCTTTTTCCAGAGAGCCTTCTTTGGAAAATGGCAAAGCTTGTCTTACACAGCTAGTAAAGTATGTTAATCCTGTATTGACTTTGATGATACAAATTTGATCCAGAACTAGCAAGTGCCCCAGATATGCTTGCACTTGCTGTTGAATCAAATATTTACTGGGTTTTTCCTCTTCTTTTTTGTTTTGTTTTGACTGGTTGGGGTTTTTTTAAAGCAGAGCCATTGCTCTGCAGGGTGAGTAGTTGCTGGGCCCAGTTGCAGAGGAGGCTACAGGTCCCCAGGTAGAGAAAAACTCCTCCTTAAGTACACACCAAGTCTTGCTCACCCAGATTTTGCACATGCTAGGTCTCCTGGCATCTTTCAGATCTCCCTGCAGCCCCTTCCTCCCCATTGGGTTTCCCCCCACCCCAACTCCTAGTGCACTGCTTTCCCATATCCAATGTTTGGACATCTTCCTTCTCTATTTCTCTTCAGTCCTGCCCACTGCTGTCATGACCCTGTTCTTTTTCTCATGTGTTTGATCTCCTCTCTTCATTCCTTATCTCTCTGGGAAGAAAATCATGCCCAGGTATCAACTTTCTACCTTTGAAGGCAGCACAGAAGAGAGATGCAGGAAAGCATCATGTGGCCATTGCCTGCAGAGCCCTGATCTCTGCACCACCATAGGAGGTGCTGAGGCTACTGCTCTGTGAAATAGTTGCCGTGACCTTTCTTCATTCTAAAATGAAGAGTTAGTGCTAGGTATGATGCAGAAATTACATCTGAGGCAAAAAGCAAAGTGCTGTTGGGTTGTACTCAAAGTTTTCTGTTTTCAGTGTACTACAGGAGGTGTGGTTTTATGGAGATTTTACAAAATATTTCTGGTGATAACCTGCAGAGACATCTTTGTATTTAGTTTTGTGGGAGAACAACCTTTACTCCAGGTTCTGTTTGGGGTTCCCATCACCTCCTCCCTCTTTCTTATGGCAATGTGCAGCTGCAGGCTGAACTCTCGCTCTCTAAGTGCTCCTATTTTAAAGGCAAGTATGACATGCTGAGCAAAACAGGAATTTTTGGGGGGAATATGAGCGGAGTTAAACAACAAAGGTGTCTGGGCAAGATGCTATGCAGAATGACTAATATTCTACTTTAACACCTTGTTGGTTTTTGCAGCATCG
Organism: Brachypteracias leptosomus; assembly: GCA_013401335.1. NCBI lineage: Eukaryota > Metazoa > Chordata > Aves > Coraciiformes > Brachypteraciidae > Brachypteracias > Brachypteracias leptosomus. The sequence continues at coordinate 423,682 of VYZX01026947.1, forward strand.
TAAAGACATTTTCATCGTAGTGTGAAACCAATACTTACTTCCCCATATTTTCTTCACACAGTTTTTGATTTTAGTTAATTTGTGTCTGGTTACACTGACTAGAGGTATCAGGAGGTTCAGTGGTTCAGGCACTGATGTGGTGGTTGGGAGTCAGGGAGTTGAGTCTGTGCATTGACAAGGACTTTGATGGAGGGGTGTCTTTGCACCTCAGCTGCCTGCTTGTAATGAGGGGTGAATATCGCTTTCCTACATCACACACACACAGGATTGATAAATGTGTTGTATGTTACAAAATGCAGATGCTGTTATGGAGGCTGAGTAAGTGCCTGAGATGTACTGCTCCTCCAGATGTACTGGAGGACTTCAAATGAGAAGGGAGCTACAGAACAGCAAAAGTATGCAAAAACCCCAGTTTTGTATTTCACATACAAGTCAAGTTGCAAAATTTAAAGCATAATCTGCTCGTTGAGCAGCCTATAAGTTTATTTTGGAAGCTTATTTCACCTAAATTAAAGTGTTACAAAACCAAAGATTGCACTTATCTTGAATGGAAATCCTATGGCACAAGCTAAATTCTGGTAAAGGTCAGGGAAAAAGGACAAACTCAGAAGTTTAGAATATTTCTGCCTTGGTCCTTAGTGTCTGAATGGTCAGAAGATCTAGAAATTTACTGCTAAATAATTCAGATACAGGGTATCATTGTTATATGAGGTATTTGTACAAATTACTAGAAAGCATCCTGTCTTGTTCTGCTGTAGCTCTAGTGATTTCAGGGAAGGTGTTGTGGTCAACTTGTAAAAGTTATGCACGTATGCTTGGGAGACACATTTGCTACTGCACACTGATTTAAAAGCTTCCAGAACACAGCCTGATTTCTTGAAAGCACTAAAGCAAGGTCAGATACTTGATACCCCTTCATGTTGTTTTGTGTCTAATCTTTAAGTGGTGCTGGTGAGAGTTTTATTCTTTCCATTTCAAATGGCAATTGAAGGCAATTTCTCCACTACCAGAGGTCAGACATGTAACTTAGAAAAGGAGTTTTAGCCAGCAGGTTTCCTGAGGCATCCTCTGCAATCAAGGGAGATGAGTTTCTTGAAAGAAAGGGAGATTCAAAACGGGAGCCCAAGGCTTGCAACTCCTAAGTAGTGGTGGCCTCTCAAGGCAGGGTTGTGCTGCAGATCAGTCACCCAGTTTCTTTTCATCACATATTCAGAAGGAAATCAAGGCCCCTCAATGTCGGTGGGAGTCTCTGCTGAGTGTGCTGGATTTCAGAGCAGCTTCTCAGACTCCTCTAAGCAATTTCTGCAATGATGGGAACAAGAATTTCTTTTCAGAGCTGAGATCTGATTGTGGTGTCCATCACAAAGTGCTTTGAGACAGCTTTGAATATGGATAGAGTAAAATCCTTCTCACCGCTCAAAAGCATTGAAGTTATTATGAAGAAAGAAAGTTGATGATTCCTCTGAACTCTCTGATAGCATTAACATGTATTCTTGTTTCTCTTTAGCCTCAGGCAGCTTTACAAAGAGATGTGTTGAGAGTGCAGATGTTCACCCATACCCAGTAAAATGTGCCTGATGTAAAAGGATGTCTCTTACTGTGTGTTTTAGAAAAAAAGGTTTGACTTGCAAGAAGCATAATGCACATTTTGTAGATTGTATGTTGATTTTTTTTTTTTTTACTTGCTGAATGTCTTAGGGTATTTGTCTCTTTGCAAGTATGGCTTAGCACAGTACAGCATGAGCACAAATTTTTTAACAAAATGCTGAATACACAGTAAGTGAATTTTGCAAAAATGGGTCACCAGAAGGTTCTCCTTTCTCATCTTTAAGCCCCTGAACAATTCTTGTCCTGAATGGTGGTCATGTATCCTTTCTTGATTGTTTATTTGATTTGTAACCCTTTGGGGGCTGGAGAATACTTTAAATCTGTTCAACTGCGCAGAATAAAAATACTCTTTGAGTGTGTTAATAACATTGAATGATACTTATGGTACGATAGCTGACTATGCAATATTTGCTGTCTTTTTCAGACTAATGGACATATATCTGGGAATGGAGATGTGTATCAAGAAAGGCTGGCTCGTCTGGAAAATGATAAGGAATCTCTTGTTCTGCAAGTGAGTAGTCACTTAAAATTATTTTTTTTCTGCTTTTGCATTCACAAGACTTTTTGATAGTATGTGATAAAACCTCTGAGGATTTATTTGCATTTGTGTCATCAAAAGGCTTACTGGTACCTGAGAGTTAACCCAGATTAAGGATAGGTGTGAATTTAAATTACAGGGAAATTCTAAAGGCCTTTCTGTGTACCTGATCTCTTTTAGAATCTTTAGATGAGTAGATCAGCAGATCAACCATCTTCTTACATTTGTGTATATCCTTAAGATCACCATTTTCCATGACCATTTACATGCTGTCTGCATCAGGTGAGAGATGTCCTGTCCTCATGAAAGGTGACAGAAGCTGCAGGACTGGCCAACAAGCAGGAAGAGTCAAGCAGCTCCTCAGAGGTCCTGCTCACCTGCTGCTGGACTGGGTCAGCCTTGAGTGCTCTTACCCCCTGGCTTACTCTTGCTGTCAGAGTTGGGACTACCTGGCAGCCCTTGGTCTATGCAGGCATCCTGCCATCCCCTGATGTGGACCTGGCCTAGAGGCTGTGACAATGCCAAGCACTGTTCTAGGCAGCTTGCCCTCATTTCCAGCAGTACAAAACCTTCATTCAGAAAAGGCAAAATGGGAATCAGTCTGCAGTCTCAAAGTTGTTGTCTTGGTCTTGCCTAGCCTCAGTCCATGTGTTTCAACCTCCTTTGCTTTTATTGTTCTGAAAAGGAGAATCTGTATGCTATGGTACACTGTGTGCAATCACTTGGAAAGGAGAATAAATTACATGCAGCAAGGTTTAGCTATTGGGTTGTTAAGGTAGGAGCTAGTGGGCTGTTAGTTAATGTAGCATCACAGAAAAGGCATAATTGTTGACTGTAAAATGCTGTGGCCAACCCTTGCAAAAACTTCCAGGACAAGTCAGGAAGGGAGGTACAGAATTGCAATGTGTCCATCAGAACTTTAGCTGAAATCCTAGTAAGCATAAGGGATGAGCTTTCCCTCCTCTGCTGTTGCCTTTGCCATGCGTGGTGTCCACTACAGAGCTCTGCAGCTCCTTCTTCTCCCCTCGTGATCCGGTTTAACCTTTGGTCCATCCAGCACTGTTCCTTACATACAGTTCTTCAGGTTGCATATATGGCATGGTACTAAACTTGCACTTCTTTTTCTCCACTGTGCAGGTAAGTGTGCTTACAGACCAGGTGGAGGCCCAAGGAGAAAAGATACGGGATCTGGAGTTCTGCCTAGAGGAGCACAGGGAGAAGCTGAATGCCACGGAAGAGATGCTGCAGCAGGTATTTCGCAGCCCTGCGTCTGTCTTGCTGTCTGTCTTCATTCTGTCTTAGTGAACTGTATTTTGCTTTGGTGAGAGCAGTGCACTTCAGGGTGTTGCACCTCTTGATCTCTTAACTAAGTGATAATTTTCTACCCTATTTGCTTTAAAGTCTTTGTTCTCAGTAGTGTCAGTGCTGCTTTACACTGTAGGAATCCAATTCTCTTCTTTGAGCCTTCTTTCACTGAACTTCAAAGAGACTTGGATTAAAGCCTCTGGCGGGATGGGTGGATTCCCCTCAAAGCTCCCTGCTGCCCAAAGCAACTATGATGACAGACAAGCTTTCTTCACATCCTGGCAGCCAACCCGTGATAGTGCTCCTGTGATCTCAGATGCATTCTAGGTGCCTGGAGCCTGTCAGATGGGTAATGGCTGCATCCCAGGGCTTCCTTCAGTGCAAGGAAGAGGGTGATACTTTTCCCCATGAAAGAGGCTTTTAGCTGTAGAAATAAATTACTGATTTCTTCCCCTTGGAAGAATAATTCTATTATCTTCCTCTTTATCTTGAATCAGGAGCTTTTAAGCAGAACATCCCTTGAAACTCAGAAGCTGGATCTTATGGCAGAGATTTCCACTCTGAAATTAAAGCTTACATCTGTAGAGAAGGATAGATTGGACTATGAGGACAGATTCAGAGACACTGAGGTGAGTAAAACCCAACGGAATAAATTGTGAAAGTCGTGTGTGACTTCACATTACCTGAAAATTTCCAGGGATTTTTTTTTTAATCAGACAACAAGGGAACTCATGTTTATGGTTAAAATATGTGTCTCTTAAAATAAAAAGTGTCCTCTTTGTTAAACTCTGGTTTTACAAAGAAAGATTTTCAAAATCAGATTTTGATTCTTGACGTCAGATCTCAGAAGGGATGGCATTTAGGATGGATTCAGATAAAATCATGAACATACTGCACTCTTCTGTCCCAACTTGAAACTGTCATCTTCTTCATGAGTATGTCTGAGGCAAACACTTAAGCCCATAACAAATACAAAAAGCACGCGTGTGTAAAGACACAGCACACTAAAATACATAAATTCTGGTTGCAGAAACAAAGAGAATGAGGTGACTCAGTGTGAGGGCATTTTGAAGCCTTGCTTTGAACCTAGCTTTATAGAAGCCAAGGACCAAGGGTCCAGCAGCTACTCATCTCAGCCTGGCTTCAAGCCCAGTGGTGTGGGATGCCAGGTGGAGCTGCCATCCCTACCAGTGATCTCCTGAGGCTGTGCACCAACCCCTCTGCAGCTGTGCAACCTTTCTATGCACTGCAGATCTGTGTAGCTGAACCTTGCTCATGTTTGAAGCCAAAAAACCCTCAAAGCAGGTGGACAAACCCAGTTTTTCCAGGACGCTCTTAAGAATCAGGCTGAGCTTTGCTGCCAGGGTGACAACTCCATATCAGAAATATCTTGGGAGTCTACCTAGGAGGCAGAACAAAATTTTCAGTTCTGGGCTCAAAAATGAGCTGAAATGTCAGATGTTCATATTGTGGATGTTCCATATGTCATTTGTTTCTAGAATGAAAGAAGCCATAATGTCACCACTGGAGACAAAATTTGCTCTTTCCACTTCAGTCGGTGGTTTACCAACTCCCTTCCACTTTCTTATGTATTTTCCAGTGAAGTGTCATTCCTCACTTGTTTTGCAAGCATAAGAGCGAAAGTTAGGCTTGATTTTGAATTACTTTTTTTGGAGTTGTCTGAAATGATCCGCACACCCAAAGAAGTCCACAGATTAAAAACTAGTGGCTTGAATCACGTTCGGATTTGAAAGGTGGTGATCATTTATGTAGATTGGAGTCTGTGTTGCCTACTTTGCCTTTTCCTCTAGTTTGATGCCAGGTGTTATGTGAGAGATCACAGCATTGCCTTTAAAGCAGCTGATTTTGCAGTCCAGATCAGTACTGTGTATGGCAATGCTGGAGAAATTGGCGAGGAGAAAAGGTGGAGGGAATTGTTGAAGGTCTTCTACATCCGTAAGAGGTGTGTTTAAGAGCTGGCTGCTTTCACAGCTCCCATGAGGTCTCTTTGCCCACACAGTGCTGGACTTTTTCATGAATTACAGTAACTCTCTTCACCTGTATACTGGCACCTATGATAAGCAGCCCAAATAATAGATAAATGAGTTGATGTTAGCAGTGAAGGGCTTTGTCAAGGCAAGGTTTGGTCCAAATGACTGCACTGAGTAGGTGCTTTAAAACTGGATTCCGCTGCATCTTGATTTGTAAACACCTTGTGGTTTCTTGTGCTTTCCAGAACAGGTAACAAAAGTGCTTGGGCTTTGAGTGATTTGCTTCCTCTCTTTCTATCCTTACTTTTATAGAATATGATTAATTGCTGAGCTTTCCTGTACTCCCCCTTCCTTTGTTTCCCCACTGAACTGCAGTCTCTCCATAACTTAATTGCACAACTCAGCATTCCATGGCAGCAGATGTGGAGCAACCTCTGTTCCCAGAGAAGTGGTTACAATGTGGGGGCCACAACATGCACGGCAACTCTGTAGGTTCTGTGCAAGAGGCTTACCTGCATGGCAGCTATGAAGACCTTTCTCTTTGAAATATGCTTAATGTCTTTGATAAAAATAAGATAACCTATATTATGTTTAAAAGGTAATTATTGTAATTAGGGGATATATAGATTTATAACCTGGATATTTATGCCAGAAGTAGTGAACTATTACTAAAATGTTCCTCCCTCCCTCTGAAAACCAGAATGATGTAGTTTAGTGTGATGGAAACCATTATGTTATTTCTTCCTCGTCTCAACATTTTAGAGCTGTACAAAAGCTTAGGCTTAGACACTGAAAGAGATAATGTGTCTTAATTTCCATTTTGTTCAGTGGAAAAATGAATGACTAAATAGTTGTAAGGGTCTCAGCCATGCCAAGTCTCTAACAGGTATTTTGGAGGTAGTACTGATTCAGAAGTACACACTATTTTATTCAGTGCTAATCTAATTGTATTTATGCTTAAAGTAGTAGATGATCAATTATTTCAACGGAGCTGAGTATTTAAATGAATATTTAAAATATTCTACTGTAAAATACATTATGGCATTTACATGCAGTGTTCAAAATGAAAAAAATTTCATACCCAAACTGGGAAAGAAAATTTACCAATATTGCTTCTGTTTGTATTTAGGGAAAAGAAAGTGAAAAGAAAAAAAAACCAACACTGACATCTTAAAACAACTTCTGTGGAGCTACTGTCTCCTACAGAATTACCATTCAGATTAAATCCTTCATATTATCCAGTTTTCATTTATCTCTGTCCTTGCAACTTCCCATTCCAGCTTGGTAGGTTTCTCATATTTACCATTCTTTCTATAAACAGATGCTTCACTAGACCTGTAAGCTTTTTGCTTTCCTTTATGCTCTAGAACTCTGCTGTCTAGATGTTCACAAATACACAGCTTTTCCAAAGCTAATTGTATATTTAATAGAGATTTGTAATTGTTCTGTTCTTTAAATCATTCCAGTCTTTCCACTTTCTCAGCAGACACCGGTATTATTTTCCTTAAGGAGCATGGGTGGTCTGAGTTGGGCTGAGTTTATGTAAGAAAATATCGTACAAGGGAGTTTAATTAGGGAGGAGTCCATAGCCAGACATGGTCTTTGAAGCAGCAGCCAGAGGGTAAACTGGCTCACTCATGGGAAATTCTTCATCATTTAAACACCACCAGTCTCCTTTGTGCAGATGAGTTTCTGAGTGGCGCAAAACAACAAATATAGTTTGTGTTTCCAGTGCCAGTAAGGAAGCCTCTGACCACTGAAGCTTTAATTTATCATTGCTTTTTTGTGCCTCCCTGGCCCTGCAATGAAGAGCACGAGTAACGTGAGCAGGGAAGGAAAAGGCTTTGGGTAATAGGAGTGTGTATCTTCCACCCCATCTGCTCTATTCATGGATCCATGCAAGCAACAGCTGTTTGGTGTTTGCATGGAGTGGCCTAACTCTGGATCTAAAGAGGACCATTTCATGGCTCTTCCCTGTTTTGGAGGTTTTCAAGACAGGAACATACATTATGCCCAGGGCAGATATTTTAACCCATTTATGGGTGCCTGAAGAGGAGGTATTAAATGCAAGCAAAGCAGGTGCTATACATTGGCAACCCTGTGAGTCACTGTTTTACTGCTGATTCAGACAAGTCAGCCACAGAACTCAGTGGGGTTTTGGTCTTGTCTCAGATCATGATGAAATTGTGCAGCACCCTGAGTGCCATAGGAACATACACATCTCAAGCATTGCATTGGTCCCAAAAGCTCTTCAGGTCATAAGCAGTTATAATAGTTGGCAACTTTAGATTTCAAACAATGATGTGACCTTCTTGATGGGGCTGCTGCAGGAGGGGGAAAGGCACAATGAAAGGCTTGTAGTCAAAATCAGCTGAACAGAGAATAATGGAAGAAAAGGGTAAACATTTCAGGGCAAAAAGCAAGGAAGTGAAATACACGGGGAGGATTAGGATTTCTTAAGGAACCTCTGTGCCTTTGACAATCTCTACCTCTGACAGCTTGCATAAAGTTAAATACTAATTCAGTAGCAAGGAAGACAGTCCTTTATCAGCCATTTCTTTTTCCTCTGCTCTTTTATGCAAGGCTTGACCATCTCTTTTGTTCAAATGAGGGTCTGTATATGGAACCTGATGGGTCTTTGTTGAGGTTTAGGGTCAGTCCACCAGACCTACAATGGACGCTCTCTGTTAACACCTCTTTCCCCCCCAAATAGAGGAAGAGAAAGAGGATAAGGGAGAGAGACTTATGGCCGCCTCCCCTCCCAAATGTGAGAGAAAAGGAACGAGAGAGAGGCTTCCTGATTAGAAAACTAAAACAGCTTTAATGAAGATAATGATAATGAAATGGAGTATATACAAATATATACAAAACCAGTATCAAACCCAACCTCCCTCTGATGGAAGTTACATCACTGTCACCACCGAGGCTGTAGCAGGCACTGGGAAAGTCCCAGACTGGGCTCAGCAACTGACGGGAACTGAGTTCAGGGACTGGGTTCAGGAACACATGAATAGGGATCAAAGGCAGGGCCAAGAAGAAAGAGGGCCAATGGGAAGGGTCCCGAAGGCAAGAAGACCCCAAAGGCAGACCGAAGGAAAGGCCTAAGGGTCTTTCCTTCCACCAAAGGAAAAAGGAAGGCCTACAGATCAAGACCCTCGTGGTCCCTCAGCTTTATACTGGGTATGACGTATATGGGATGGACAGCAATCCTTGGTAGTAACTAAACATCAAACATTATCACTGCTAGAAGCAGACACTGTCTGTGAAAACATGCTGTGAGCTTCAGAAAGTGCAGTTAGGTAGTAGAGACTCAGATGAAAAGTAAAATCACTGAATAGAATTGGTTTGGTTCTAACTCAAACCAGGACAATCTTTAATGTACTCCTCTGCCTCAGAAAGATGAGAATGAATTTCATTCACAGTTACTGTGTCGTAGATAAATTAAGATATGAATTAATGTTACACTTGCAGGAAGGTAATTGAAAATATTTTTAAGGCAAAGCACACTGTTATAACTTGCCTTTAATTCTGTTTAACCCTTGAGAAATTATACAGTATTTTTGGTGACCAGTTACCAGTGGTAAAGGATCTGATTACCCATAACAGATTAAGCAGAATTTAGTTTCTGGTTCAAGGTCTTACACTCTTGGCTTCTGGTTGGAAGATTGCTGTTTTCTGTGGCGTTGTGAGTGCATCTTGACACTGCTGTTAATTGATATGTGCTGTGCTAACATTTTCACAGAAGGAGAAGAGTTTTGGTTTGTTACTTGTTTTGCCTCACAGGGGCCTTTTGAATATGGATAACTGGTTTCCCTCTCCCCCACCAGTATTTTAAAAGTCACATAGTTGAAGTGATAAATATGTAGGCAACGACCTCAGCAGTTATTGCTACACAGCATATTTTGACATTGGATCATGCTAAAGCAAAAATAATGGCTGTGGGAGAGAAAAGCCTCAAATTGTTATAGAGTCAAAGCCAACCATCAGACCTGGAAACATGAATTTGTTAGAGATCTCAAACACTTGATGTTGATAAGAAACAGCTTTTTTAATGTAGTCATGCAGACTGACATCCATGTACATTTATACTTAGAAGAGTGATGTGCTTTGTAAAGGTCACACATTGAAGAATCAGTGAGGAACTGCAGTTGTACCCAAATTAGAAAGCTGTACATTAGCAGAAATAATTACTAATAGCATCAGAATGTTTTATGTTTTCATTTTCTGTGTAGTTCTGCTAATTGAGCTTGGATCTTGCTAAAGAAATACAGATGCTGCTCTGTTGCCATCAGATTACTTATGAACAAAATAATAACCAGAGGCTTGCAAGCTCAGGAAATGTGGCATGGGTGGGGCTGGAAGGCAGGTGTTACTAGGGTCCCATGGATACCCTCTAAATGCCATCTGCTGGCTTGTTAAGTTATACGTTATAAATCTCTATTAATTATACAATTAGCTCTGAAAAATTGTGCTTACAGTTGTTACCTCGATGTAGTCTTGCTTGACATGGATAGGATTTGCCTTACCATGTAGGAAGACAAGCAAACCTAAGTATTATACTATCTTCTTCATAGTTTAAAAGCTGTTATGCTGCAGTTCAAGTCCTCTTATGTGGGTGCACAAAGAGCTTCTCTCCTCTTTTGAAGAGTTTCCTGGTGATACAACATTACAGTAGCTGCTGAGAAACTACTTTTTTCTTCTCTTTTTTTTTGGTCTTCTTTTCACACAAATGTGAAAAGTGTCCATGCATAAACTAAAAGTCAGTGAGATATATGAGGCAGAAGCTTGCTGGATATGTTTGAGTTGTGTGCAAGCCACAGCTTTCTGGTGCTGTGTTTTCCTGCAGAGCAGGAAGATCATTTTCCCAATAAGCTGTGGCTTGTTAACTCATATAGACACTCTGTCCCCACTGTCCCCCAGGCTTTCTGCAGGTCTGCAGCTGGCCACATAAGATCCTATTTCCTCATCTAGAGGATGGAGAAGTTTGGAGAAAGAGTGCCTTGCACCTTGGTGAGGCATTCAAACTCAGAGTTCGTTTGACTACTGCAGGAAGGGAGCTGTAGAGCTGGTGGAACTCAGGGCTGACCTCCAAACCTGGTAGGTCTCTCCAGGTAGGTGGTTAGGATGTTCTCCTGAAGAGCTCAGATACGAGTTGGTGGTGGCTTTGAGCTACCTCCAAACCAGGCTGAATTTGTAAAACTCAGATGTAGTGGCACTATTAATGCTTAAACACACATGCCTTTGTGCTTGTAGGAAACAGTGATGTCTCTTCCGTTCAGCCCTCAGTTGAAGGGGCTCATTTGAGTGGTGGAAACATGTTTTGAAAAGGCAGGTGACAGCTGGTGAGCCAGAGAGGGGAAGGACTGGGGAGAGGAGGATATGTGGCTGCTATGTATTGAAGGACAGCTGCCGTGATTTTCCATGGCTTTCCATTTCCTACTCATAGTGGTGGAGATCCAAGCAGTTGAGCAGCAAGAGGGGCAGGAGGTGTTTTCTTGGCCCTCAGCACAGGGAACACAACTTCAGTTTGTCTCACTTTGTCTTCTGCCCTCTTGCATTCAGTGCAGTAATGCAGAAACTGAGAAATACAGTTTCTGGCTATCTAGGAAGCTCTGAGTTCCTTGACTTGGCTTTGAATTTGGGTGGTGTGTTTTTGTGTACGGACTGCCTTTTATTGTGGCTTTTTTTTTTTTTTAAACAGTCCTACCAATGAGTATCTGTTCTGTTTTGTTTACTGAATTTCTTTGTTGTTTGTGGTTTTGTTTTTTCCCTCACTCAGGATTTGATCCAGGAAATAAATGAATTGCGGTTGAGAGTGGGAGAAATGGACAATGAAAGACTCCAGTATGAGAAAAAACTGAAAACAACCAAAGTAAGTCAGGTTGAGGGGAAGGAGCAGAGATGGGTGTAAGTCAGGCTTTAGAAGTTCTCTCTTTTCCCCGGTCCTTGCCTGCATGTTGCAAAATCCTGAGCATGCTCAGGCCCAGGGGTTTCATGGTACTCACTTAGCAACAGGGACTACTTTTAAATTTCATGCTATGGTTTTCAGATCTGGGCATTGTTTTCTATGAAGGATAATTTGCCATGGATCTGGCTGTTAACAGTAAATTTATCACCTGTTTAGACCCTTGTTTCCTTGTGTCAGGAAGCACCAGCTGCAGTACATAAGGCACATGCCTAGGTGAGACCAAAGCTGAGCATTGATTTTCTCCTAAATGTGCTAAAAATCAGCCACTTCTGAAGAGAAAGCATTCACCTAAGTAATTCTATCAGCCTGTTTCTATAAGTGTCTAACTTCTCTTTGCCATTTAGCCTTGTCTCTTTTCTATCTTTAGTTTTCTCTCACTCCTCTGTCTCTGTTACCAGTCTTTAATGGCCAAACTTTCTAGTATGAAAATCAAAGTGGGTCAGATGCAGTATGAAAAGCAGCGGATGGAGCAAAAAAGCCAGATGCTAAAGGTGTAGTAGTTTCTGGGTAACATTGGGCCTGTTTTGAATCCTTCATGTTCCACCATTTTTATAGTCTGTCTTGCTTCATGCTGTTATGCTTTGTTCTTCATTAATTGCTGTGTGTTGATATGCAGTGCGCCCTTTCTCATTAAATGTGGAAAGCTGTTTGTGAGGTACTCCTTGTAAACAGCGTTTATATTGGATGGGAGGGGATTTTAGTGTGAACTTTGCATAGGTTACGCATAATGGAATTAGACTTGAGTTAAGATCACTTCCCTTCCAAGGGAAGATTGCCTCTTCTGTAGCTTACACCCATTATTCAAACAGAACTTTTTCTCACCTTTTTAGAGAAAGTTCATTCATGAAAAGTAGCTAGAAAATACTGATTCTTTTATACTGTCCCCTCTACCACATGTAAATTTACATATCATATTCAAGGGAAGAAATATGCATCAGCAGCCACATACAGCTCTAGTTACCCATGGGTATAACAGCAGCTTCTCAAGTGACCAAGAGATAGTGTAGTTTTGGAGCAGCATGGATCCTACACTGACAGAAATCCCATCAAAATCAGTAACATGTTGGAGCACTGAAAGATTGTATTGCCCAACCACTGTTCTGGAAGAAGCTTTGATTTTTTGACAGTTTTAAGATTGATCTATTTTTTTAGTGATCCTTTAGAGCAAACAGGAACCAATTTCAGCAAATTCTGTAGTCTGGGCCATAGTTTTGAGGGAATCTCAAGAATATACCTAAGCCACAGTATCCTAGTTTGGTTAATTACTTTAAAGATTTAAAACTTCAGTTAGAAGCTGTAAATGCCAAAGTGATGAGTCTTGTCTTGTCTTGTTTTGTTTACAAACTGAACAAATTAAATTTTCAGTGTTGGGTACATTTTCACTGAGGGTCCTGTCTTGATGATGCTGTTGCACAAGATATCCTCGGACATCAAAGAAACATGTTACTAAACTGGGTAGGATTTGACTCAAATTTTAAAAAGTTAAATGCATGGATCTGTGCCAGTCACTTGCTAGCACAGATGGTTAGATCTAAGTTAAAATTTGACAGCATTTTTATAATACTCCCCAACACCCCCAAACACCATCTGTCTTATTCCCATCAATCTCGACTCTAAGCTTCCTTTCCTAATGCTTGATCAGCAAACTCAAACTGTGGCAGAGGTGCCACATTTTTGTCTGAACTGCTTTCCAGTATGTGTTTATGTGCTTGATGGTGTCGTGATTGATTTTTCTTTCGTAGAAGCAGTGTTTTTTTCTGAAACTGTCCTCAGCCTGGTGTAAGCACAGTTCCATAATTGTCCAGCTTTGAACATGCAAAATGCCCTATAAATACCAAAATAAGTGTTGGTAAATTTTAGCATTCAGCCTCATCATCTGCACTTTTCCTGTCTCTGCAAGGTAAAATAAATAAGAAAACTACTTTTTTTTGCTTTGCTCTTTCTTTTTTAAATATAGATGTAAAATCTTGTTTCAATTATACATGAGACCAACACTTTCAGACCATAGGCCCACTGGTTTTGCCCCATTATGGACTCAGCAGTCTGTTGTGATGTTCAGAGTCAGTTTGGTAGGTGTACCCTCAGCCAGTGTTAAGTGTCAGGGACCCTCGGTCACTTCCACCAGCTGAGGACCCGTTCACTGTGCTTCATAGGAGGGAATTTTCAAAATGTCTCAGATGTCTGTGGATGCTGTCACTGAGTGATTCTGTGTCTGTTACAGGATGAGCTAGCGGCTTTGAAAGACAAACTAGAGCAGAAGGAAGCTGAGGTTAAAAGGTTGCAAGAAAAATTGGTTTACAAGCTGAAAGGAGAAGGAATTGAAATACTGGACAGAGGTAAGAAGAAGGGAGGCTCTCTCACTGTATTCTCCTCAGTCACCTCATCTGAGGTTCACCTCATCTGAGGTCATGTTTCCATGAGTACAGGAAATAACAGAAAAAAGCCTGAATTTTCACATACTTTCTGTTTTTGTGTTTGCTTCTTTTAATATATTTAGTGGGTGTTCATGGTGCAACTGCTGAACCTACCATCATAGCAAGTTCTTGATCAACTTTAAAGTATCCTAAGTAATCCCTAGTTAGCTCTTTATGTGGCTAGCATGGTGCCTCAAAAGATGCAGTTTAGATTGGGAATGAAATCCGTAATTTCAACAAGTTCCCCAAAAAGATTATATTGAGAAGAAAACTCTATGTGGATATCTGTGCTGGACTTTGCTTTGTACCTACCCCTTCCTGGTAAGGAAGGGGAAAATCCATACTGCAAACCAAAGTATGATGTGTGCCAGCAAATCTTTAGTGCAGTCCTAGCCATAAGTAGGAGAAATTGAGGACTCATTCTGGATTTGTGCACTGGTTAAGTCTAAATCCTAATTAAGCTTGAGATTAGGCACAGAAATTATACCTGTCAGATAATTCTTTTTATTTGCTTGCCAAGAAGAAGCGAAATAGGGAAGCTTAGATTCAGGAACTTATTTACAAATAGAATTTTTTCTTTAGAGCCTCACTAAAATTTTTCACAGGCTTTATTGACCTGTTGCAATTTCACTTCTGAATATATCTCACTGGTAGTTATTGCTGATTTTAAGATTGTGCTTTTAAAGTTCATTTTTTAGAAAAATAAAGCCACAAGATATTAAGTAGTCTCCTCTCCTGACCCAAAGAGGAGAATGTTGTGTATAGATTGTCACATTTTATTTGATAAAATGATATGTTTTCAAAACCACTTCTTCAGATCACTAAATGTGACCACATTGAACCACAAGTCCTTTTTTCCTTTTTAGAACATTTAAATGTGAATAAGGTCTGACTTTATTGCATTTGTGACTACTTATATGGGCTTTTCTTCCTGAGGACTGCTGTGTACATTGAACTCCATTATCCTATGGTTCCCAACTTTAGTTTAGTTTTCAGTATAGCTCAGCAGGAGATCTTCTGCCATGATGAACCGTGTTTTTTTTCTGCCTTGGGCCAATATTGAGGAATGCTGTTTGTAGATAACACAGGTTATCTTCCTCAATAGCTGACTTGTGCTTTCTGAACAAATATGCATATATTATCACTTAGCTGGATATTGCCAGTAGAGTGTTAGCTTAAGAATACGCTCTTGGTATAAGCCTTTTCTGAGTGCTTACAAGTGTAAACATACAGTTGAAAAATATATCCTTGAGACAAGTAGTTGTGTATGAGAGCAGTGAGACTATTTTGTGTCATTAGGAATGTTAGCACCTGCTTGCTTCTGCAATAATATGGGAGGAATGGTTGAATCCTTAAGTATCAATATTGTCTTAAAAGTTATTTAATGTCATAACCTTCGTGCTAATTTGAAATCCAATGGATTTTCCTGCACAGATGAAAATTGTAAAAAGAAGCTCAAAGATAAAAGTAAGGTTTCTGGTGTCTTTCCACAAGCATTTGCATTTCAGAAGTGCTTTCCAGAATAGCTTTCTGCATGTGTTTGCGAAACTGCTTTAACAAACATTGTAAGATTGCATCATCTATAACCCTTAGTTACATTCACAGTAAAATTTGAGAATAAGGGTGGGTATCTCACACTTGAAAGACAAAGTTTTCTGAAGAAAATCTGATAGACAAAGAAAGATTTGGTCTCATGGAGACTGACCAAACGGTTGCCTCTCAGTGAAATGCAGTCACAATCCAGTAAACCTGATTTTCAGTTAGCATAACTGAGTGAAGGTCACTGCAACTGGAGAGGTTCCTGTTTTAGCCCAGTGCATCTAAATGTCTTTCATCTAGAAAAACAGACAGGCAGCTTGTTTTCTTCTTGCATTTCATCAAGGAGGAAAATGCTCTTTCACTCTGTTTTCTGAGACATTTGAAGAAGTTAAAACAAGGTAAAATGCATTCTCGACTGTGAATTTGGCCACCTGCCAGTTTTTACAATGAAATTTGTTTACTTCATTTATGCAAGACAGATTTTTAGCAAAAATGGAGATTATTTCCATTCTTTTTCAATTTCTAGTCCAGAACACCTCCAAAATCTAAGCTTGTTAGAACATACATGCTTCCATGTATGTGTACTTCTTTGTACATAAGGATTATAGATGAAGCACAGAACACTGTTGTCTGTATGAGAGACCTTTTCCAAGTCTGAACTACAACATATATTCTAGCATGACTGCTCATCACAGCAAATATTTGTTTCATTCCATTGTGCTGTCCTCATTTCTACGTCCATACTGAATTAAGACTAAGCATCACTGCACAATGCTTTCTTCATCATATCCATTAATCCTATTGCTCTATATAGTGAGTTTTTGAGATGCCATTTGTATTGTTTGTTGACTGTTGTAATGAGGCTGTGTTTTGTTGCACTCCAAATGTAGTATTTTATAATTTGGACTTTTTTGTTTTGCAATTTTTTGATTATTTGAAAGTGAAAATCAAGCAGTAGTTTTACTCTTGACTTTTCCATTTTCATAAGGGTGAGGGGTGGGTAAGGAAATTTACTGAATTTCATCATTTTCTTGATAAAAATGTCAGAAAAAAAGATTTTGAAGAAATAGAGTTTTCTTCTATATATTTTCATCTAAATAGAGTTTACGTGGCTTATGTTTTATCTTTTTATTTGTAAATTTACTTTCAGATATTACCAAGTTAACTTCTAGGTTTTTTGGTTTTCTTATTTCCTTACACTGTTATTTAAATTGACTTAGAGAACTGTATTATGTTTCTAGATATAGAGGTACAGAAAATGAAGAAGGCGGTAGAATCTCTAATGGCAGCAAACGAAGAAAAGGTAGTAAAGTCTTTTTTTTTTTTTCCCCAGTAATCATTCATCAGATTTAGTTAAATCTCTTAAAATCTCCACATATGAACTTGTCACAATTCAATTAAAAAATCAGATTTGTAAGAATCAATGATTCGCTATAGTCAGAAGCACTGCAATGCCTTTAAGGGACTGTAACTGGGCATTTATGAGCTCTGTCACTTGTATACAGAGCCCTTACACTAATGTGTCATTCAATTTGATGTGACTACAATTTACACCATGTTCTGAAAATGTAAAGAGCTCCATACAAGTTCCGTGAGCTATCACAGGCTGCATTTCCAAAAGGACTTTCTGTAAAGTATAAATGTTTGTCATGTATGGTTTTGCACATTCATATGCATGTGCATTTTGTAGGATGTTTTCTTTTGATCACCAGAGCTCTAAGTCCTTTGATTACTGCTTTCTTTCTATGTGGCAAATTTAATTATACTCTACCTTTGACTTAACAAGGGAGCTGAATTCCACTTTCAAGGACAATTCTGGTCATTTACCAGATGATACTTTTTGCTAAATCCAGGTTTTGATATTACAAAGCCTGTCAGAGTTCTGGGTCCTGTCCCATCCACACTTCCCATTTCTTTTAGTCTCACAACTAATTAAGCTGAAGAATATCTAGTATTTGTATTTCTTATTTTTGATTTTCTGAAGGAAGAAGCATAGTCACAACTTTCTTTTATTTTAGGATCGGAAGATAGAAGAGCTACGGCAATCTCTGAATAGGTACAAGAAAGTCCAAGACATGGTGATATTGGCTCAAGGTAAAAAAGGTATTGTACAATAAGAAAAATTAAACTCCGCTCCCATTTAAACTCTAGGTGTATTATGATAGTGTTATATCAGCTCTTAAACTTATTATCTTTGGAGACATCTTTTAGGTAGAGCAAAAGCCACTTCTTCAACTGGGGCAAACTGGTAAATTGCCTTTTTTGTCCAGGCAGTTGCACATTTGGGTGCTGTCCCATTTGCCATCTGGTAGCAGTAACTATTATTGTCACATTGCTTGTTTCCCCCTTGTAAAATTAGTTTGAATATGATAAGCTCTCAGGCTTTTTCCATAGCCTCCTGAAATGCCTTTCAGGGCTGGCTGCTACAACTGCTAGAAACTGTCGTTCCCCTCTCTTGCATGTATTCCAGGGGAGGGGCTGGTGGCTGAGCAGAGCAGCGCCTGAGCTTGCACGTTCCTACAAGCCAAACCAGAACCACCCCAGTGGCTGCACACGCTGTAGTAGCAATGCCCAAGAGTTGCAGAAATGTCTGTAGCAAAGTGGATGTGCTGCCAGGACTGTGCTGCAATGACACACCACGTCTTTGGCATGTAATGAAGCCTTCGCAAACCACCACATGCTGCAGCTGTGGAATAGTTCTCCTTCCTTACCAGAGGCGGGGCCAGGGCTGGCTTTTCCTAGCAGCCTTTTCTTCACACACATTCCCAAAAAAAGCCTTCTCTGCCACTAGATAATGAGCTTAGCTATGCAGCTGAAATGGTAGCTATAATATATACCATAATGTGTAGCAGTCCATTCCATATATTCCAAGACTGGTGGAGCTTTCCAGATCCAGGAGCTTCTGATCTCCAAAGGTGATAAATGTTGAGGTGGTTTTCAGTTTGTTGTAATTGCATTGAATACTGTATCTCTCTCCTTTTTCCCCTATAAGAAAATCAAATAAACAAAAGTAGAACATTATGCTGAAATGGTTCTGAGTTTTCAGATTAAAACACTTAGATGTTAGAAAGTGAGCACCTCCTTTTACACCAATAATCCTGACAGGTTTTTTTTTTAACCCTGAATTATCCTGTTCTTTCAGCACTCAAGTTGCATTTTTTAGGTTGCTGTCTTTTGAAAGACCTGACCCCAGGAAATTTTAGACATTAGCATTCTGGTAATGTATGCATGTATAACAAACACAGCTGAAAAGTCTGTGTGCCACAATGTTTATATTACTGCCTTATAGAAACCTTCTTTGTCACTGAGTCCTCTGAAGGCCAGAGAAGGCCAACCCAGCCTTCCACAGACCTTGAGTTGACCTGAGCTTGTTGCCTGAGCTTCTTTAGGACAAACAAGGGCTTGTGGCTTTTGTTGCCTGTGCAAATGTTGGAGATGGATAATATTCCTAGGAGAGGGATGTAGGAGCCCCCAGGATTCCTTTCAAAGAGTGAAGATTGTCAGTAGCAAGAAGAGAGTGAGGAGGTAAAACATGTACTTTTGTGGTGGTGGATTCATACTTGGACGCTTGGGTCTGCTGTCTTGGGCCAAAGCAGGAAAAGTGGAGGTCAAAGCCCCTTTGGGACATGCTGCTGAGACAGTGGCTAAGACCCAGGGAAAAGAGAGGTTCCTGTTGGCCCTCTTTCTTCTGCTTGGCTTTTGAGAGCCAATCCCCATGCAGAGGTGGTGATTGCAGTAAGGAGATCCTGACCTCCACTCCTGAGGGTGCCAGCTGATTTGCAGGGCTACGTGAAAGCCCTTGATCACAGTCTCCAGCTACCTGTCCTGCTTCACAGTGAGCGCTGTAACCCTGAGGTGGGTACAGCAGTGGGTTCAAGAAGCAGCTTCTCTTAGTCTGGCATCATGGACATTAGCCTAAATGGGAGCTGGCATGTGCCAGAGCATGCTGGGCTGTAAACTGTCTGTGGGCTTTGGATCTTGGTACGTAAGGGATTTTCCTTCCTTGAAACCACTGAAGGGCAGTAAGGACACAGCTGCCTGTCTTTGATATGCAAGACTGGGAAAACACATCAGTGAGGGAAGAGGAAAGGTAGTGATGAGGGCAAAACACCATGCTGAGTGTTGGAGGAGTAGCATTTTTTGATTAAGCATTGCTGTTTCATGCAGTGCTGTGACAGGAGAGTGTTAAGCCAAACCCTGAGTCTATGGGAACTGTGCTTTATGGTCAATTCACAAAGTGTGGACAGAGATTTCAGGCAATGAAAAATGGGCAAGAGAGGTTGTTGCTCTGAATAGACTTTGGCTTGTATTTGCATCAGCTCTTTGGCAATGAATGCTAGGTTTGTACTCACTTTTTAGGAAGTACTGGTGGCCTTTAACTTTTTTATGTCAGTACTCTGATATTGATGACAAGTGTGGAAATCTAAGCCTTTTGGTAGTACTGAGGCAGTTCAGGAGCAGCGACTTGCTCATTGAGAGCAGGGGATGCCAGATGCTGGTGTGGGCTATAGCATTAACTAAATGAGACACACTCAGTTTGTGGCCGTCTGTAAACATAACCTAGTTACTTGAAAGCTGGTGCTAGACATTTGTGCTGTGGGCTGCATTTTCCTATGGGTAAATGAAAGATACCATAGAGACATCTTGAGTTTCAGGCAGACTTGACCCCCGGTCTTTCCCTAGTGAATAAGGGAAAAGAAGTATTTAGTATGAAATTCCAGAACACAAGACGGGAAATTACTCCAGGTCATTCAGTTTGTTGAAAAGCAATCCCACTAAATGCCCCGAGGGCATTTGCTGAGCTTTTTGCTGTCAGATATATGTCTTCCCTCTGGTCCAACCCTGCTACGTTGTGGTGGTTGAATTTGAAAGCAACATTTGGCAGTGACTCCCCTTCTCCTATTGTAGTCTGTTATCCCCATGTCATCCCCCCCCCAAAATAATCCTAGCCTCTTCCATTTTTGGCCCATAAATGAGCACTCTGGCTGCGCCTTGCATGGGAGCAAGGTCCATTATCTATGCAGAAGTAAAATCAACAAGTTTCCATCTTCTCTCCCTTCAGGCAAGGAAAGTGACAGTGAAGACTTCTTGAATTCAGGATCTGTTTCCACGGTTTTATTGGACACACCAAGTCTGACTGACCCAGAGAAAAGCCCATCCCCAACCCCAGTAACAGCATCACCAATCCACGATGAGTTTAACATGAATATTCACGAAGAGGTATGACTTTTTCCCTTCTTCATTTAATGCTATCACTCCTTGAAAACATTGCTTGTCCTGGATTAATATTGCAGCTCCCAAACTCAAGTTTCTGAAAAGATTTTTTTTTTCCTGGGTTGCACAGTTTTTAGTAATATGTCCCATATCCTTTTGGAGAATGTACTTTTCATGTGAAAGCTGCTGTGGAGTTTCATTTGAGTTCAGTTAAATTTATTTTTCTTAATCATGAAATGGAATCAGAAGACAGGAAAGAGCTGTATTTGTCATAGGAATGGTTCTAAACTACTTTTCCTGTCAAACAGAAATTATTTTTCCTATCAAACATCCTTGTTTTAGGAGTCCATTTAATTAGTCAGGAACTTGAAGTACACATGTTGGGGCTTATTTAATATATCCTGTCATATTTTAAAGGATGGAATCCTCACTAAATCCATTCAGTTAAATGATAAATAGATTGTGGTCTGATTTTTTCAATCACATTTTCCAGTAATAAAACTATAGATCTCTTCTCTTAAAGCTCCAAGTCAGAGCGGGGACTTGACTTGCTTAACTAAACATCATGAACACACTATGAAGAAAACTAAATTAAATGTTTATCAGCTTTTTGGTATTCTTTTTAGAATTCTTTACAGATCCACACCAGTATTTTACATATTTCAATCCCCTCTCTTTCATCAACATCCAAGACCTCAGAAACTGTTGGAGAGAAACTGAAAACACAACCTAGGACAGATCCTGCAAGTGAGATGAGGTATTACTGTTTCCATGTATTTTTCAATTTTAATTCCAATATTCTGTGATGTTTAATGAGACTAATAATCTGTCAGTTACTGTATTGTCAAGTCTTTATTTCGGTTAAATGAAGCTAGCATTCACTTGACTAGCTACAGCAAACTAAGCTTATGTTTGTGAAGTGCATTGATTTAAATTTTTTTTCAGTAAGCAAGTATTACTTTGGTTGCTGTTGCTTGTAGCAGTGCTCTGTACCAGCTGCTTCCAAGAAACGAACAGAAGGAAAGAAAAACTGATCTATTGTAATGAATGACACAGAATCGTTGTTTTTGCCTGGGTTTAC
Organism: Brachypteracias leptosomus; assembly: GCA_013401335.1. NCBI lineage: Eukaryota > Metazoa > Chordata > Aves > Coraciiformes > Brachypteraciidae > Brachypteracias > Brachypteracias leptosomus. The sequence continues at coordinate 445,340 of VYZX01026947.1, forward strand.
ATCATCTAGGTCTGGCTGAGATGGTGTTGCCTGTGATAGCACAAATCCATTCCTGATGATATGCATTCAGACATTTCTCACAGTTGCTAAAGATTAGTGTAAGGCACTGCCAAAACTGCAACAGGAGGACTCTCTGGTGCTAACCTTGAGCTGTTGATGGAGCCCCAGGAAGGAAACTCAAGTGGCATCTCAGAAGATCAGAGAAAGAGATATATGTTTGCTGCCGTCCTTTGGCATGGTGAAACGCAAAGATACTTCTTCACTTGCTCTTATGAGAGCACTGCCTGAGATTTTGGAAGCCAGATGAGATGTGTAGGCACAGCATCCCAGGGCAGCTGTGGAGGGGACGTCTGGCTTCACCCCGGAGCTGTGGCTGTGCTGTGACACCCAGGGGAAACCTTGCTTGAACACAGTGGTAGCCTCCTGGGTGAGAAGTGGCCATCAGCTTCCTTCAGCATTTCTAAGCCTACACCCTCTTTGCCTGGATGAGGAAACCCAGCCCTTGCAGATCTGGACTGGCACTGCAGGGAGTACTGAAAAGCACACCGGACTTGCAGCTAGACAGAGGCCATGCTAGGGTTTTTTCTTCTGGGTCCAAATCCCTGACTTTTTCTAAATTACTATCAAATACTAAGAATCCAGAGGCAAGGAAATCTTGTTAGCTTAAAACCGTCATCGATCTTGATGTGAAAAATCAGTGCAAGCAAAAGTTCATATGTGATTTTTGCAGTTTCAGTTAAGGAAAGCATCCTGTCCAGAAGACCAGCTTTGCTTAGTTTCTGCTGTGCTGTGCCTCTTGCATCTCATCATGCAAGCCATGATCATCAGGGATTTCATCTGTATCCAATTTTGGAAAAAATCAAACCAAGCACTAACCTGCAGTAAAATGCTCCACACTGTGGGTGGCTCACAGGAAGCTAGTGACCACTACTTGGTGCTGCTGCAAGACCCTGCACATGCTGTAACCTCTGCATTTATTTAAGCTGAATAGTGCGGTATTGTAATCAACTTACAGCACAAGTTGTCTTTCCTGGGGCTCTTGAGCTCACCTTTGTCATTTATCTTTTACAAGACTCACCACCATAGAAGGGAAAATTTGCCATGAGTTAGTACCATAACAGCAGAATTGAAAACAGGCCTAATGCAGGCTGAGATAATAGGATTTCTGTATCGGCAAGTTATTTGGATGGGATCCCCAGATGCCTTATTTTTTTCATATCTTCTTTGTTTTTACAGTGAAGGAAGATCAACAGGTTCCTCCCCAGAAACTCAGTTGTGTGATAGTCCAGTGTAAGTATCATAATGTTTAGGAAATATATTTTATGTGATTGTTGACTTGAAGCCCTCTGCCAGTGCACCCCCCCATATTTTACATACACATGTAAATATGTCAACTAACTCTAGCCAAGATGATAATTATTGATGGTAGTTTTCTACTAGTGTTCTCTGGTTTTGTCATCATTATTTTCCTATGTTTTATCTGTGCACACATGCAGTTAATTTCTTTTACATCGGGAAGCATCTCTAATTGGGTAGTAGACTCTGAATATACTTTGAAATTTACAGTTTTCCGTAGTATATGCACATGTGATTTGCCTTTTTTCTTTTGATAGTGGTGAAAAGGTGTTCAGCTGACTACAATGAAAAAATAATTTCTGCCATATAGCCATATTCCCTAGGGAAATCAACAGGCCTGTTTATGAGCTTGAAGTTGAGTCAAAGCCATTTGTTAGTAAGGAGCATAAGTCAACAGGGTTTGTCTGGTATGCAGTGTGAGGCTCAGCAGCTGTATTTATTTTGAGTGAATATTCTCATCAGTGCCACGAGAATATTCCTAAAGTCAAATTCTACTCCCCTTATTATGCTGGTTATAAAAATAGGTAACTTTGTAAAATTCAGTTACTCTTTAATTTGTAACTAGTTGCAGGGAAAAACTGTGATGGTCACTTTCTTTTCAACCAGACTTTCATTGGTTTCAAACAGTGTTCTAGACTGTAAATCTCACCAGAATTTGGGGAATAAATGGTCCAAAATGGAAAATGGAACTGAAGATAAAATACTAAAACACACATGCTTGACTTAATATGCTTGGCTTTATTAAGGATTAAGTTAGTCAGAAGCCTGTTGCTAAAATTACTGGTTTTCATAGCTTTTGTTTATATCGCTTTCTTTGCCTGTGTAACTTCTGTTTGTGCTTCTGAAAATATAATGTTAAATAAGAAGCCAAAAATATCCAAAGTTAGGCATCATGTCACTGAAGCATTAGCCTCTGTAGTTGTGGTATGGAGGTTCTTCAGTATCTCCTAAAATTGTGTGGGTTCTGATTAGTGCATTGATTGCCTTAATTCAAAATGTCTTTGTTTTTAGTATATCTCATCATGTATTATAATGTCTTCTTTAAAGCTGTCACTTTAAAGTGAGATTTTGTTTATCTTGGCAAATTTAATTCCAGTAACTTCCTTTGATTTTTGTGCCGTTGTTTCAGAACTTCTTCACTGCAGAAGTCCAGCAGTCTGAGCAGTTTGAGAAAAGAGACATCTGAAGCGGTTGGTTTGGATTCTTACTTCCTCTCATCCCTTTAGAAATAGGAGTGATGTCTCTGTTGTGGCAGTGGCCCCATGGTCTCATTGTTGCCACCTTCTGAGAAATTCTGAGTCAAAGTAGGGCTGCTCATGTCATGTGTTAGCAATGGTCACATACATATGACATCTCCCAGATTTTATTAAAAGAGAAAATCTGCACTTGAAAACACAGGTGCGCTTTGTTGTTTTGTAGCATTTACCTGAGGCTCTCCTGCTGTTTTTTTTCTTCAGGTAAAGAAGTATTTTGGGGTTTTTTAGTTGATACACTTTTCTGATTTAACATAAATAGAAGTAAGTCCCACTGCTGCTTCCTAGGTGTGTTTAAGGTGAATGATTTTGGAAGACCATGTAGTTAAGGCATTATAAAATACAGTCTGGGGTGACTATGTTTTAGGTGGTCAGAAACAAAATACTGAGCCTTTGTATGTCTGGTGATAGCTTCAGTTTAGGTCTCTTCTGAAGTTACCAAAAGCAACTAGCCTTCTAACAATTTCAGCAGATCAGGGCAATTCTTGTGCTCTCTTTTGACAGCCTAAACTTCTCAAACCTCCTGAGTTCTATGATACCCAAGCTGCTGAGCTGTGCCTTACAGCTCAGGAGGAATGTTCACAGGACTGAAAGTGTAACAAGAACTTGATGAGAGCTAGAGCTCATGGGTTAGGGGTTGGGGTTTTTTGGTTCATTTGGACAGCCAAGGAGTGGAGGCTGTGGATGTTTTATCTACATGGCTTCTACCCTGTCTGATTCCTGCTTTGAGTCCCCTCAGCCAGCTGTGCCCATTAGCGCCTTAACAGACTGCACGTCACTAATGATGTACACATCTAATGCTTTACAAAGTAATCTGAAGCAACTATATTTTCATGTCAGCTCACTGGCCTCAAAGAGAGCAAGAATTAATCTTCGTGAAATACAGCTCTGAAGAGATGTATTTGGGGGGGGAAAAAGTAGTCAGGGAAAGGTATTTTGGTATTTAATTCAGGGTAACCATAATGAATTGAATACTGGCTCTAGACTTTTTAAACATCTGTTTTAATCTTTCCCAAACAGGACAGAGACTCCACACAGAAGCCAGCAGAGGTAATGTGAGTGCCCACACTCGTGTGTGTACATGGAGGAACACAGACAATGAGGTGGTGTTGAAAGGCTCAGTTGTGTGAAATTGCAGTGTGCAATTCCAGAGGGAGAATAGCAGACCTGCAGACTAGATAGTGAGGAGTATGTGGTGGTTGTCACCATCACTTCTCTCACACACTTGTCTTCTCACACATGAATTATCTTTCAGTTTGGTTGAGCATAAGGTTGCTGTCTAAGATAATGTTTCCCCGCATATTCTGCCACTAGATAATTAGCATTATTACTATAAGTATTATACTGACTCTGTAATTACCTTTGATTAGTATCTCTTTATAAACCTTTGGCTTTCCAGATTGTTTTATGTGAATAGTAACTGTGTTCCTAAAAAGACTGTCATTGCAGAACAGTTACCCTGCAGTACCATATGGCCGTAGTTTGCATGCAACAATTATTACCTATAGGAAGACTGGGCAGAGAGAACATAACTCAGATACCACTTGTAGGGTGAATGCTGTATCAATTCATCAAAATCCTAGGGATCATATTTGGAATGTGAATGGGTTTTCTTCCTACTTTTAAAGAGACAGTGAAACAACCAGAAAGGCTAAAGCTACTGCTTTAAATTGGTTAATTGGTGTGTCTGATGTCTGTTCTGGCATTTACACTCCTTGCTTGATACTTAATTTCCTCTCAGCTTTGGCACTGAACATAGTCAATTAACCCATTAATTCTGAAATTGCAGAACAGTGATAGACAAAAAGAGCTGTCTGACACTTGGCAGAGAACCAATATACCGTGAAGGTCTCTCTTTGCCTCCCACTGCCCCTACAGCTGCCAGTGGGGGAGACAGAAACCCTGGAAAGCTGGAAAAGTTCAAAGCCTTCCAGGACTGTTTTTTTACTTTCCCCATTCCTGTAAGCCAGCCTTGCAGAAACTGAGAACATCTTAAAGAAAACATGTTACTCTTAGAAAGTAGTGATAGTAATCCTGGGTCCTGAACATACTCAAATTAAGGTCTTGTTTGTGATTTCCTTTATGGCTTTTATATTGTGTTTTCTTGTAGTAACAAATGAGAGGGACTCTCTAGATAATCTATCAGCAGTCACTTTGCAGTGTCTCTCAAAAGGACTTTTGCAATTCCCTAATTTTGAATATTTATTTCCCTAACTTGAGCAGGTTAAACCTCCTGTGGAAAGGAATAATTTTGCAACCCTCCCTCCAAAGTCTCCTTCTCACGGTGGCACAGGCGATGAGGATAGTTTTGGTACCCGTAAAGCCAGATCTTCATTTGGACGAGGCTTTTTCAAGATAAAAAATAACAAAAGGACCGCAAGTGCCCCAAATCTGGGTAGGTATCATGCACCTGCATGCAGATTCCGTGTATTTTGAAGAGTTTTAACAACAGCTGTAACTGTCTTAAGCAGGAAGGCCAGCCTTAGCCCCTCACTATAACCTGGTGGTACTTTTCTCAGTAGAATGTTTGGAAAATATCAAACAAAACAAAAGCAAAAACAACAACAATTAAAAAAAATCAACAAAACAAACCCCAACCAAAACCAGGAAAAAACCTCACTGATGTAATGAAGTATTTGATCTGTTTCAGCCGCTGCTGTGATATCTCCCCTGGGACCTTGTAATGTATTGCTGCTGTTTTGAAGTGCTGGCTGTCTGGTAGTAGTTCACACATGGGATCTGTGGGCTTTTTTTTCTCCCTGGCTCCACCCTCAAGTTGATCTTTCATAAGATTTTCAGATGTACAGAAATGTGGCAGTAGCACTCAGTCTTCCTCTTTATTTTATATATTTTTAAGCAGCCTTGCTAAAGAGACAGTGACAACAGGAACAGGATTGACAAATTATTCAAGCTCATGTTGATTTTTGGACCTGTAGTGGAAGAGGGGTGGTTTTGATATTGTCATTTGATGATCTTTGCACATGACAAGGAAATAAACAAAATGTTCTGCTTAATACAAAAGTTGCCACCAGCTGAAATCCTACTTGCATTCACTGGCCTGCTATAGCAGTCTTTCCACTGTTCCAATTCAAGCATTAAGTGAGTCTGTGCATCAGATCTACTGCCATTCATTTAAAGTTTTTGACTTCCTCATGCACGAGATTTAGGAATTTAGCTCTATCTTTCAGAAGCCTGAAGGAGGATAGCTGCTGCTTTGTTGAGCGGAAGAGTCTCCTATTATTACTTATTTAAAGATGGTTTAAGACTTTTGTTCAAAAGAAATAACATACCTATGCATTTATTATACATTGTCCATATTTGCCTGCCATGGAAACTTGCTAGCTTACTTGGAATAGATGTACAGTCTATTCTGAGGGTTAGACTCTTTCCTTTGGTTTATTTAATGTGTGCTTTTGTGTAATCACTTGTTTCATCCTGAAATTAATTTGTCTAACAAAGTGGAATACATGTGGCTGTCATAAAGAACTGGAAGATGGACCATCTAGATTGGGGTCCTGTGAATTTGTTATCCAGATTTCAGTGCTTCCATCTGTAAAGCTGGTGTCCAGATACTTGCCATCTCACAGGAGCCCAGTGTGTCATGGAGCAAGTGACTGCCCTGCACCAAAGTGACTGCGGTGCTGTTTTACCCTCTCTGCCATAGAGCTCTACTGCATTTCTTTTCGTGAGAGGGAGATTAACAGTGAATTGGTAATCTTAATCTCTGTGTGGATTCAGCATTGCGTGTGGCGCATGTGTCTCATGTACCTCCCTCCTTTTGTCTTGTATTTTGCTGATGTAAGTTTTGAACTGTGTTTTACCTTGTCCCTCTGCGTGTTCTCTCCCATTGTGCTGCGTGTGGTTATGTGCGTTGTTTGGATATCTGAAGATCGCAGTCGAAGTGCAAGTGCACCTACTTTAGGTATAGTAATCCTGCATGTCTGCCTGTACCAGCGCTGTCGTGGCTGCTGCTAACAGCTGGTTTTGGCCACACACTTTTCAGACAAGAACTAGGCACCAGAGCTCTGCCTCGAAACTTTTGTCCATCACTAAAAGGAGTTTTTCATGTAACATCTGCCCTCTGCTAGAAGTCAGCTGTGCCATTTCTTAGAAACTGCTACTAATGAGAGATTGCGGGTTAATTTGCAGAGAGCTTTGCTGTAACTTTGAGCACAAAGTTACCCACAGACCTGAGGTAGCAGGTGAGAATGAGTAACGTTTAAATACTAGAGGCACCTTTGTGCTGTTGTCTGGAGCCCATGGAAGAGCTTGAAGGGTGGCAAAGCACGGAATAAGAGATATTTCCCAGGCATTCACATAGGGAAGTTCTCAGGGGAAGAATATGTAATTCCTCTTCTAAGATGTAGTTGTATTTATTATATATAATAAATGAATGAGAGACAATTGGGGCAGGTGGGGATGGAGCCACTCACATAGGAAAAACCAGTCTTGTGATGTGAGCATTCCATGGGTGGTTTTGGCAAGGGCAGGTAAGACCTACAAGGTCCTGCTGTAGCATGCAGAGCTATGTCAGTCAGGATGGTTGTACAGACACCTGGTGTGTCCCTCACTGATGAAGAGACCAAGTCCTCTGGACCTTCTTCGTTTCCCTTGTGGGGAACGTTTCCCCTTTGTTGCCCTTAAATGTCAACTGTTCTATGGGGTTGTGCCAGTGCATGAAAGGGAGCAAGATACAAGGAGCAAACGTTGCAATGCCCGCAAATCTCTGCTACTAATTCACACAACCTTGTCCTGGTATTCTCTCTCTAGAGTGCTGTTTAAATGTGTTTTTTCTAAGCTAGCACTTTCTCTTACACAAGTAAAGCAAAAACCACAAATGCAGAAGCCTGGTTCGGCGTTAGTGCTGTCTCTCACTGGCAGGATCCCCATATTTGATAAAGATCAAACCAAAGTACCTGGAAATAATCCTTGATGTGACCTTGTTGCTTCACTGCAAGGTTTAACATCTAAAGCGCTGGTGGAAAATGGGACATGTTCAAATATATTCTGGCTGAATCATCTAAACGTTGCCCAGCAGAAAGGTACACTGATGAAGCCTACAGTTTGTTGCTGTTCATGGCATGTTGTGGCCACCTCAGCGTCAACTCTGTGGCTTGAGACCACATGCCCCAGCATGCTCTACCTTGATTCATATAACCTGTTTAGTTTTCTCCTGGAAGTCTAAGAGTCCCTTTCAAAAACAAATGATGGTCATCTGATTACGCAGCAATGTTAAAAAATGGTAAAAGTGGTTACAAGCCTGACTGTCAGCCTGCTGCTGTAGGCTGCCTTGCCATGGCTGCTTCATCTGAACAGGCTCATGCTGTCACTGTTCCAACGAGTAAGTGGCATAAACTCCACATTGTAGTTTTATTCAGCTATCTGGCACTTGCTGGCACATCTTTGCTTATGTAGCCTAGTAGATACTGCAATTCTTTTAGTTTTCTTTTTAAATGATCTTAAAACACTTTTCTTCTTTGTTAGTTTAGCTCTTGTGAAAAATTCCCTTTTGGGGACAGGGGCCCTCAGGTTTGTTGTCATAGAAAACAGCAGATACAGATGAAAGATTTGATGTTTTTAGAGTGGGTGGAAATGCGTAGGATCACTAATCAGAGATGCTTTGTGCATCACTCAGAAGATCTGGTTCAAACAGAGCCTAAACTCAATGGTATTTCTCTGCAGAAGAACAAAATATTCCACAATTTGCTGAAGTGGGGGAGAAAAGGGCTCTCCTGCTTTTGGGGCAGGAGTTTGTTACTGGAATTTCCTGGGTGGGGAATTTATGGAATACTGCAGGTTATTAGGAAAGATGCCTGCACAAAAATTACTTGGTTTTCTGCACTTTGAGGACTCCTGGTTTGGTTCTTCAACAGCATTGAGCCATTTCTGGGCATCCATGTGCCTTGGCTCTGTCTGTGAAAGGACTGTAGGAGCACTCCCCAAGGAAGAGGAGACTTAGGATTTAATTCACTGGTTGATTCATGAGGTGCTTTTTGCCCACCTTGAAAGCAAGGCACTTAACTGGGGCAGAGCATTGCCTTGGAGTGTTCCCAGTCAGACCCATGAAGGAGGAACACATGTTGTTTCTCTTGGATATTTCCACCCCTCTTTACCCTGTTTTCTCAACATGGTGGCTCTCAATAATTTTAGCAAGAGTCATTTCCAAGTCAGGAGGGTGTCTGTACGGTCCTTCTCAAGTGGGTCTTGATCAGGCTTTTGTTTTCTAATAGCTGAAACAGAGAAGGGATCTGCAGATCACTTGGATCTTGCTGGCTTGCCCCCTCGCCCAAAAGAAACGGATAGTCTACAGATGACTCCGCCTTCTCCAGATTCGAAGAAAAAGGCTAGAGGGATCAAGAAATTATTTGGAAAGTAAGTAAAAGATGAGAAATGACCATTCTCCAGAGCTGGGACTTTCACGGGGCTTTGCTGGGAACACATCTTCCCTTTTTTCCTCTCCAATATCTGGCTGCATGGTTCACTGTCTCAAGAGCAGGAAATAGTGTGGCATTTGGGAGAACAGTAGGTCGGTGGCAGATAGAAGGGGAGCTACAAACACTGTAGAGATTTTGCCTGTATTGACTGCAGTAGTAGCAGCATGCCTTTTCCTTAACCAAATGCGAATATGCTTTCTTCCCTTAAACTAGACTTAAAAGAAGTCAATCCACCACCTTCAACCCAGATGACATGTCTGAGACAGAGTTCAAAAGAGGAGGGACAAGAGCAACTGCGGGGCCACGACTGGGCTGGTCTCGAGACCTGGGGCAGTCTCACAAGTAAGATGCGTGGTGCAAAGTGTGCTGGTGCTGGCCTTCCTGGCAGCTCTGGTCGAGCACGAGGTCTGAAGGAGAAACGCAGTGCCAACATGAAATGTCCCCTCTCCTGGCAAACAGAAATGAGTGGATCCAGGCTCCTTCCTCCTTTGAGAGTTGGTCTTCGCAGGGTTGAGTTTGATTAGGTGGTGGGGTCCTGCTGACAAGTGGAGCCTTCCTTGCTCATGGCTTTGCAGCAGTGCAGCTGTGAGGCCATGTGGTTATTTTCAGTGGTGTTAATAGACCGTGTTTATTGTGATAGTGGCAGGAGATGAGCAGTGATCAGCACTTCACAGTGCTAACAGTTCAGAAGTTTGAGACACCCTCTTCCTCATAAGCCTCACTGAACAGCCAACTGTGATGCACATTCTTGCCTGGAGATTGTCCCAACTCCCACGAAATGCTCATGAATTAGACTTGGGGTTTGGTTTGGTTTTACTGTTATGTATGAGAGTAGGAGATTGGAGGCACAGGATTTATCAGTCTTTTTTTGGTAAAATCTTCTGTAGTGAGCTGGACACGCCATTTGCAAAGTGGACAAAGGAGCAGGTTTGCAACTGGCTCCAGGACCAAGGGCTAGGCTCTTACATAAGTAATGGCAAACACTGGATACTGTCTGGGCAAACACTTCTGCAGGCTTCTCAGCAGGATCTGGAAAAGGTGAGAAATGCTGGAAATACTGATTTCACTTAAATATACTTAAAAATTGCTATTTTTGTGTATGTAAATCATGCATCTGTAAGGTGCATCCAGTAAAAGTAAAAACAAACAAGATGAGTTTTTAAAACATTGTCATGTGCAGTGATGTCAAATCCATTTCTTTTCAGTTGGAGTTTCATAGAAATGTAATGTTCTGTAATGAAACTAATAATTACAAATACATGATTTAACTTCATTAAACATAGACATATCAATGGACTATGCCCCCTTCTAAAAATATGCACATGAGAGTGCCTCATTATCATATGAGTTTGTGGCCCTGATTCATTAGCACTCATGTATGGTACAGTTACTTAGTGCCAGTGTGAGAATGGTGTAAAAAGCCACTGCTTTGGTCTGATTATATTTTTTTACCCATTTTACACAAAGAGGAATGAGGATTTGTTATACACAGGGCGATCAGTCTCTTTGTCTCGAGTCATTACAGAATTGTCTTTTTTCTAAAACTAGAAACAGAAAAAAAAAAGTTGCTTCCATTTTTACCTTGACTCCACAGTATTCGCTAGTGTTTGAATTTTCAGCTTCTAAAAAATCACTCTCCTCACCAAATAGTAGGGCTGTTTTCTCAATTAGACATTGAGATAATTCAAAGTTGTAGTTACACTGGACTTATTCCAGTTACAAGAAGTGGTTTGTAATAGTGTTATCAGAGGTAACATTAACTAGCAAGCACTGGTGAAAGTGTATAAGGGATTGAAGTGATCCTGGAATGGCTGCACTTGCAACTAAACTGGGGAAGGTGTTACACATTTGGGAGTATTAATAAATTTCAATAATTACTGAGACCTTCATGTGCATTTAAATATTTTTTAACCTTGCCTGCCTAAGAGGAAAGGAAGAAAGTAATGCCATAAAGTATTCTTCTGAACGCTAACATGGTTTCTATTGTGGGAATTTTTTCAACTTCATATGAGAATATTGTGGACGACATTTTTATACAGCTTGGAATCCACAACAGTGAGTGGGCCTTTTCTTAGTGCTGAACACGTGCTAAAATGATGCTGATATTCAGCAAATAGAAGATACACCTGTAAGTGCTCTGTACAGTGTGACTCTCTGAAACTATTGTAATTTAGCAGAAGGAAAAATAAAATACAGTATTGTCTCTAGGTTTGCTGCTTTTTTTCCTTTCACAGGAACTTGGGATAAAGCACCCATTGCATCGGAAGAAGCTTCAGCTTGCTCTGCAGGCACTTGGATCTGAAGAGGAAAACAATCATGGAAAACTGGATTACCACTGGGTTACCAGTAAGATATTATTATGTGCTGAAACACCAGCCTTAGATCGGGGTTCCTAATTATGGCTAATTTGGAGCCCAGAGAATGAGAAGAACACTGACTGGTGCTAGATAACTTGGCTACCGCACTAACATGAGTGTCTGTCTCTGCCTTAGGGTGGCTGGACGACATTGGTCTCCCCCAGTATAAGACCCAGTTTGATGAAGGGAAAGTGGATGGCCGAATGCTCCATTACATGAGCGTGGTGAGTAAATGGCTTTTCTTTTCCTGACATCTTTTTCATGTTCTTAGATTCTTCTTTAATGCATACTGGTGTACCTCCAGATAGCTTACTGAAGACCAGGTGAGATTAGGGAGTCCTGCTTCCACTGTGTCTATTGTTGCAGCTGCACAGATACTAAATTCATGTAACGCTCTCCAGTATCTGCCTCCGTGTTTCTCCTGCTCTCTTTGGGTCAATTTGCTAGCAACAGCAACATTTTTTGCACCACACAGCACAAGCAGCTGTGCCCTACCACACACCACTGTGAACAGCCTTCTCCTTTTGCCGTGTCCACTTCCTCTCAGCTGCCCTCAAGCCTTTCTGCCTTTCCCAGCAGCAGCCCCAGCCCTAAACACACTCCCTGCCCCTGATATATATGGCAGGGAAGAAGGCTCCAGGCAGCAGCTGGCCCCAGGAGACAGCTGGCTGCAGATGGGGAGGAGCCACCACCATTGCCAGCTCTTTCCCTCAGCCCTCTTGCGACATGGCCACTGGCCAAATCCTAGAGGGCCCCACAACTGGGGTGCCCAAGGGGCTCTGTGGTTGCTTGGGCAGCTCTCACATTGCAGATACATTCACATGTCTGTCCACGGAGAGCAGGACCAGATAGATGTCTTTAAGGCTCCAATGTCCACAAGGAACAGATTTCTGGATCATGGTGATCTAGCTTGTAGCTTCCTAGAGCAGAAAGTCAGCACCTATCTGGAGGCCAGGAGACCATCTCTGCATTATTCTGGGCCTATGTTAAAAGTTTCAGAGAGGAATGTAAAAGTGCCACGTGGTCACTATCTCCACATGTGAGTTTGCCTCAGATGTTTGAATCTACTGAAAGGAAGCTAAAGGTGAAGCTTACTGTTCCTTGCTTTTGACATATCACAGGGGTAACACCTATGCACATTTAGTGTACCGAAAGTACAGACTTCTCTCCAACAGCTAGACATCTTGTGTGTCTCATGGGACTTTCTGACAACAATTTCTAAGCTGTTGAATGGTTCATAAATCAGATCGTCAAAGTTTCTGGATGATTGTAGGGAGAAGGCTGAGGGAGGTCAGAGTATCAAAGACATCACTACCACTAAAAGGACATGCCAGAATGCCAGATTTGTCTGTGTGCTTCACTGCAGTGTTTAAAGGACTATTTGAAACTGTAGTGGGTGCCTATGTTAAGCTAATGCTAACAGCTGTAACCTATAGAAAACAGAAGGCCTGGTACTACTACTCAACTGCAAGTATTTCCTATGTTCTTTCCAGCTTCAAAGATACTATCTGAAGGTGGAAGAGCAAAAATAGTAAGCAAGAGCCCAAACTCATGCATGAGAAATGGGCAATCTTGTGTTTAACAGTTGTACATAAACTCCTGTGCTCAGGCATTTATAACTACACAGAAGTATGCAGAATTTGTGGTTGCAGTTCATGCAGCTGGGCCTTTGCTGTTCAGGTTTAATTAATAGAAGTAGGTGGAATTTTTTCTTCAGTGAGCAAACATTTGGTCTGCTTCCCTGATCATGTTGATGCTTAGGCGAAGAAAACCCAGGCAGTTTCCTTTGAAGAAAATTGCAGTCTTAAGAGCAAACTTGTTTGAAAACAGGCTACGTTTAATAGCTTTTGGATAACGTATTTCAAAATGCTTAGCACCAGCATCAACTCCCTACTTTACTGCTGGTCAGGGGAAGCCAACCCAGCAGGTTTCCTTTGTGTAAGGTTTCAGGAAAGATGAGATAAGACCTCTGTTTGTTTCTGGAGACACAAATGCAAACTGATCATCGCTAATATTAATTCCTTCCATATAACAAAGAAGAAATCAACCACGCTTTCTTATAAGCCATGCCATAAGCAGAATAAAAGTTGCCATTTTATGCCACATTTGCACTTATCTCATATAGGCTTTATAATAGCACCAGGAGGAAGCCTAGGGTTGACCCATCTAAGTCTCTTGTAAGACAAGCAGAGCGCTGCTGAGGAACCGTAGCCACTGCCTGGGACTGACCTGCCTCGGCTACCTGGTGTAGCTTTGCACTTGAGTCCATTTTGGCCAATTGTTAAATACTCACTGCTTATGTATTGGCATTTGGTAGTTGATTTCCTTATTTTTCTGAATTCAGACAGTTCTGAGTTCAGTTCTTTCTTCTGCTTCTTAAGTCTTGGGGATCTGATGCAAATAGGTTCCATTGAGCTTGATCTTGTGTTGGGAGACCTTACTACCACTGTATTAACTGAATGAGGTTTGAATGCAGTAGGACGCAGCATAGGCTGTAATGTAAGGGAACTTACATTACTCAACAGTCAGTCTTTTTTGTATTAAAAAAGAAGGAAAAGTAATAGGTGGAAAGAGGAGGGCGGTGTAGCAGAAGCTTTGCCTTTTAAGTAGATATTCTTTCTATCACTTCCCTTCAGTTGTGGATCACTAGGGATATTTTAACCATCAAATTATAATAACGGATTCAGTGTAATTGAAAATAAGATGTATGCAAGGTATGAAAGAAATACTTTTTTAAATCTAATGAAGTTACCCTGACTCAAAATAAATAATATCAAATATTTACTTTTTAAATAATAAATAGCAAATAATTAGCAAATAATAAATAGCAAATATATTTTAATAATAAATAGCAAACCATGATACTTTACTCTGCGTTGGGCTAACCTTAGGATGAATCTAAGTGAAATGTTTGAGTAAGTGAAGGATCTAGTCTTAAATACTCTGACTAATACTAAAGCATATTAAGCCAGGTTAACCCTGGCACAAGGATGCATAAATTTATCTGAGTAAGCCAACTTGTACCAGCAGAGAGTTGGACTTTGAGACACTTAATGGCTCAGTTAGGACTGAATTACAACTAAAGAGCCTACTTTAGCAGGAATGTAAGTCTCAAGCATGGGACCACAGTTGTTGTGCAGGGGAGGTTTTTCTTTGGTAGAACTCCTTTGGTGCAGCAGCAGCAGCAGCAAGCGAACTGGGGGGGTCTATCGAGGCCTGTCACATACTACTCCTTACAAGTTTTTCATGGCTGGGCTCCCTAAATGAGAGAGAATCTCATTATTTTGGTTTTGATATGCTAAATTTCTGGGGCTAGACGTTGGAATGAAACCAGAGGTGGATAGAATGTGATACCTTCCATGTTGTGTAGATTGCAAACTGGTCAGCAGGTCAGGGTGTTTGGTAGCACCCACAGCTTTTTTTAGCCATTGAGTCTCATCTAAACCTTCTGTCTCTTTCACCATTGTTCACCACATATGTCCATTGAGTTGAGTCTCCTTAAGTGCCAGAAGGCTCTCTCTCTCCCCTCCTCAGTGGTTTGAAGGAGCCCTGATTACAAGAAGAGGGAGCTTTAATGGAGCCAAAGCAAAACTCCTGCATGCTACTATAGTCATGAAGGGAGGAGATAATCGGTCCTGACTCTTGACATCTAAAAGCTACCTGTCAAGATGAAAGCAGTCGTCTATGCCCTGTGGTCAGTGCAGAGTAAGAGGTGCCATGAATCACCATCTCATTCCTTGGCATGACATGAATTGTCCTAAGAGATTCCTGGCACTTTCTGTGGACACTGGTAGGAGCCTAAACAGACAGTCTGTGCGAGCTATAAAATAAGTCCCCCATGAGATGAATGTTTTAGTAAAAAACATTGTAAGGATCAAGCTTTTGGAGAAAGAACCAGCTGCTCTTGTTAGTATCACCGATGCGTTGCAGGGAGAAGTATGGCGATGCCTTTGCAGGCTCTTGCCCAGTGATACGTGAGAAGTGGCTCATCCCATGCTGAAAATGGTGTGGTGTAAAGGCACAGAGGTTACCTTGAGATGCCTTGTCATGGAGTCAAACTTCAGACTGCCTGCGTATCCAGCCTGCTCCCTGGGCATGTGTGAGAGGCAATTGACGTTCCTGGCCAACCTACCCTTCTCCTCTCAAACTGTAGCAGCTGCCTGTGCAAGGTAGGAGCTACACAGTGATGGTGAGCTTTGTCCAAGGAGACTTATGGTGAGCCTCTCTGCAGGCTGGGTGTGGTCACCCATCATTCCATCACTTGTGATAAGCATTTTAAAAAACATTTATCATTTGCAGGTGTTGGAGATCATCCTGACACACCCTTTGTATTTTTCTTTTTCCCTCTTCATTTTTTCATTCTAACCATACAGAATGCCTCAATTTTCAGGCTAATTTATTGTTTTCAGTTAAGCTTCTACTTATTAGTAAAATTCTGGCAGGATTAAATACAAATGTCGGATGAGTCTGATGTACTGTGTTTGAAAAGCTGTCCTGGCTCTAATCAAATCACTGAGGCTGTATTGGCTCACCTTCTCCCCTCCTTGTTACCCCAGGTTTCTTGTACTAAGCTCTGTACCCTATGTGAAGAACATCACCCAGGAGCTAGTATAATGCATCATGGGAAGCTCTTATTTTGGGACAGATGATGTGACATTAATCACATGTCTTGCACGTTAAAATCTTACCTCCGAATGCATCAGATATGCCATTTTAAGACAGGGTCCAAAGCAGTCTCTCTAGTCAGTTGCTGGTTCCACCAATAAGCATGTTTTTGTTCATTATCTCACTCTTCCTCTTTGGCAGGATGATTTGTTGACCTTGAAAGTTGTCAGCGTCCTCCACCACCTCAGCATCAAAAGAGCCATTCAGGTTTTGAGAATAAATAACTTTGAGCCCAACTGTCTGCGCAGGAGGCCATCTGATGAGGTATTGCTTTAAGATGAAGCTGTGAAGGGGAATCCTCTAGGGTTTTTTCACTGGTATTTCTGATTATTCCTGCTGTGCTCTCTTCTCCTTTCTTATTTCATTCTGTTTCATTTTCAGTTTTCTTTTTATCATATTGTTCTTCCAGTCTCATGCGCTGCCATCACTACCTGGAACACCACTTTCTTTCCTCCACCTGCCATGGCCCCAGACTCATGTCCCCTTTGCCAAATCATAGAATGGTTTGGGTTGGAAGGGACCTTAAAAATGATCTAGTTCCACCCCCCTGCCATGGCAGGGACACCTCCCACTAGACCAGGTTGTGCAAGACTCCATCCAACCTGGATGTTCCTAGCCAACAGCTGGCTGGTTTGGCCTAGTCTCTGATGTGCTGTCTGGAACATAAATCATCTTGAACTCAGTGCACTGTTGCCATGAGTCTTGTGTAACTCTCTGGAAAATTGATGATTCTGTCAAATTTTCTCTGTAAAAGGAGTCTGGACCTGTTACCAGATGGTGGACTGCCATCAGTTTGTTTTGGAAGCAGTCTATGCTGGATAGGGGTGATGGATGATGAAGCAACCCAGACTCCTGGATTTAGATTCATAATGCATACCTGCAAGGAAAGCACAGCAGCTCTTGGAGCTCGCTGAATTTTTAGTTCTACTGGTAGAAATTGCAAGTCATCCTAGTGCACAGCAGGATAATCAGATGACATGAAGCGTAATACAGAGCTGCCCACTGTCCAGAGCCGTCTCCACATTGGTATTGATGCAAGATAGCAATCCAAAAAGAGGGGGGTTTTTTCTCAAGTGCAATGTGGGCTTGCATTTGTTAAGGGCAGGAGAGGTTTGTTTCAGTAAAGATGGGAGCTGGGACAACTGAGTTGGGAAGTCTTCTTAACTGCTCGTTCCTCCTGTTCACAGAATAACGTCACACCTTCTGAGGTCACCCAGTGGACCAATCATCGTGTGATGGAATGGTTACGTTCCGTTGATCTGGCAGAGTATGCACCTAACCTGCGGGGGAGTGGTGTGCATGGGGGGCTGATGGTAAGGTTTTAGGCTGGCTTGTTTCATTTTCTTCAAAAAAATATGGCTGAGACTTGCTAAAGCAAAGTTCTGACATTATCTTTGCTGCACAAACCTTCTTAATCTGCTTAATAAGAAGTCACTATCAACATTTATTACCCCATAGTTCAAAGGACATGAATGTCTTGGGCAAGAATTAGTGTGGGCAGCAATGTGTTTGATTATCTGTTTTCCCCTCACGATTTAGGTATGGCGTTCTCCAGCTTCTGCTCTATGATGCTGTACACTGCTATCATGCTGTTAAACGATCACCATCTTCCTTCCTCAACTTGAATATGTTTTCATTTTGTGAGGAAGGCTTGTAGCTTTTTGTAAAATTTGTGGTTTTGGTGTCAAGCCAGGATTGTTTTTAATTACTCTAGCATCAGATACTCCAGACAGGAGACTTATATTTGCAGAAGTTTGCTGTGGTGATTAAGAGGTATATGCCTGCTCCAAGCATGGTTTATTTTCCATCATTCTTCTTTGCTACATTTTCCAAAATTAAAGAGGATGGTGCGTAAATATTTTGTGGCAGCTTCATACGTTACATCAGTTAAGGGTGGATTTCTCTGGTTTACCTGCCTATTTGTTTCTATTTATAACTCAAGAAGGAAAGCCTGGAGGTAGCATTTTATGAATCCTTTAACTAGTTAACTCTCTTTTCCCCTCTTTGTTGTATGTTTCCTTTGAAATACAAACAAAACCCCAAAGCAACCTTAGGAAGTTACCAAGATAGGTGTACCTGTTGTTGTCCTTGAGACCTCATCAGACGGTACTGGCTTCAGCTAGATTCTCTGATTTGATTAATAGGTTTTGGAGCCTCGTTTCAATGTAGAAACCATGGCACAGTTGCTGAACATCCCACCAAACAAGACGCTACTGAGACGGCACTTGGCAACTCATTTCAATCTCCTCATTGGGCAGGAAGCCCAACAGCAGAAACGTGAAGCCATGGAGTCTCCAGACTACGTCCTCCTAACAGCAACTGCCAAAGTAAAGGTAGGTCACTTGTTCTGGGTTGATGCATAAGCTTCCAGGCAGACATTTAGATCTCCAGTATGCTGGTTTTATCCATGTTTGGAGGGCAGTTCAGCAAGGTCTGAAAAAGGGCCTGGCTGCAAGTAAAAGAAACATGAGAGCAGGACTCAGCAGATCTGGGTTTGACACTTGTGTCATGAAAGCACCACATCTCAGCCTCTTCTATGTTCAGACAAGAGTCTGAGTGTGTTGTCTGTCTGTACTATAAGATGTTTGGAAAGGAGACTCTCTCATACTGTTTATAATGCACTGGGACTGATCTCATTTGAGATCCCTTAAATGGTGTTGTCATAACAATGGTAGAATGAGGGGACACATCTTGTTCTTTCAGATGCAATACAGAAGATCTCTGTTTAGGAGGGCAGAAGGTTTTGACCCTTCATCATTGAAACACAAGTGAAAGAGTAAGAGATCTCTTAATTCTTTTCTGATTGTCTAACTTCTTGTCAATTTTCTCTTCACTTGTAAGCCAAAGAAACTTGCCTTCAGCAATTTTGGGAGCCTGAGGAAGAAGAAGCAAGATGATGTGGAAGAGTATGTGTGTCCTATGGAGCTGGGACGGGCTTCTGGAAGTGGGCTAAAGAAGGGTTTTAAGCCTGGCCTGGATATCCGAGTGTACGATGATGATGATTTGGACAGGCTGGAGCAGGTAAGCCAGTTCTAGCAGTTGGGAGACTTTGACTGTGCTGACAAATTTGGTGGAAAAGCCTTCCTTTCCCCTGAGAAGCCTTCCTTTTGCTTTGGCCCGTGAAGTCACGGGCAGTCACATTACTTTGTCACATGTTAGCATTACAAACAAGAGCGTCTCTTGGCCCAAGGAGGTTCAAGCTGTGAATGCAGCACCTTTAGGACCTACTCTGGCACGACTGTCTTCTCCCCACAGGGCACACTCCTCCCTTGCTCTGACCATGTCAGGTGTAATCATGATGTGCAGCAGTTAGTTGCCACTCTGTTGTGGCATGCAATGTATTTATGATTGTTTTGTTATTCATTATCTGTTTTTTTGTAGATGGAAGATTCAGAAGGGACAGTGAGGCAAATAGGAGCATTTTCTGAAGGCATCAACAACTTGACAGTAAGGCTTAAAAGTGGGAATAAGATCTCTGTTTCTGTAAGATGGGTATAAACCCCTTGGCAGTCACTAGTATTAAATAGCAATGCTAGTTAATACAAATTATCTAATACAAATATTCTAAGTACAAGATCTCTTTGCTGTTACTGGCTTTGTCAAGCAACTGAGTTTTGTAGTTTTGGGAGCAATTGCTTTGATCAATTTCAGTGCATAGCAGAACTCAGTCTTTGGATAGAGTGAAGCGCTGCTGGCCTCTGAGAGCTGAAGTATATAAGATACTGTGCAAATTATGGGTATAGTGAAGCCTCATCAGAACTAGGGGTCAGTTGAAGTCCTTTGGTTTTTTGTACAGGGACAGAGGAGAAAAGAAAATGAGTGGTTCAGGAAGATAGTCGCCCATCCTGGTGGGGAGGTTCCCCTGGCTGAGAGTGGTGGCTCATGGTCCCCTGCTTTCCTCACTGACTCCCCACCTTCCAGGGAGGGCCGAGGACTCACACCTGGCTTTAGGCCTGTGGGTTGCCCTTGGGCTGTGAGTTGCGAACTGACGTTCACATCATGTTTTCTGGGTGGAAGCCCTGTTCCAACCTGTGCTCCCCGAGTTGTTTGGACCAGCAGACAGCAGTGAGCTTGTTTTTCCACCAGTGTGGGTGAAAAATGTCCTCAGCAGAACAAAGCGGTGTCTGGCAGGGCTGGTGGTGATGTCTGCTGCTGGACACAGGACTTGGACCATCCCAGGTGCCTGATGTCAGTTTTGAGTGCCTGAACCTTGACTCTTCTTTCCTTTCTAGCACATGTTGAAAGAAGATGAAATGTTTAAAGACTTTGCAACTCGCTCTCCTAGCACCAGTATAACAGATGAGGACTCCAATGTGTGACAGTAACCACCAGGCACTGACAAAGGCTCGCTTTCCTATGTGCAAGAAACGTCATCATTATACATGACGGGCAGCAGATCATGTACATTACATTGTTCTTGCTTCTGTTTGTTAGAAGTAACATTGGGGGGGTGGAGAATTTAAAAAAAACAACAAAAAAGGGGGGAAAAATAAAAGGTGCCTACTCTAAAGTTGCCATAAGAAACACCCAGACACTGGTGAATGGTAATTGGTTTTACTGTATTTAATGTACAAACTGGTGATATGTTTCAGAGTGTTGCATTTAACTTTGCATGATATGACAGTGCTCCTTTTGCTTATTCACAGACTCAGATAATCCTTTATACTGCTTCAAAATAACATTAGAAGATGTTAGGTAGAAGTATTGCGTCTGTAGATATCATGCATCAGCTTTCTCTAGGCTCTCAACTGAAAAAAATGTTACTGCTCTTTTTCAAGTGTATTGTTTGGCACAAATACCAGTTCTGCCTTTCCTATGGTTTCCAGTGTAGAATTTTAGTCATCTGTGCCCTGCATAAACTCCTCAGTAGCTCTTGACTGTTGCTCTTATTTTTATACTGTTTTATAAAAAAAAAAAGAAAAAAAAAGAAAAGAAAAAGAAAAGAAAAAGGAAGTATATGAAGTACATATAAAAGCAAAAAATTAAATTTTGTGAGATAGAGTGATGGAAAGTTTAAGGTGTGGGGGAAGGGGAGAGGATTGTAAAAAAAATTATACCAGTTTGCATACCAGCTGGTTACTGGAAAAGGCAGGCTGACCTTTGGAACTGTTTGCTTTTGTTGCTTTTTACTAAGTGCACAGTTTAATGATCTTCTATTTGGGATGAAGCAATTATAAAGCATGTTTCTTCTAGCAGCGACTTGTACAGAAAGTGCACATTTAAAAATGTCTTATTTCTTATTCCCAGCCACAGTAGTTATGGCATTCAAACAAGGTTGTTAACACTTCTGTGACTTTAAAAGTTCCATAAATTTAAGAGTACTCCCTGTGTATGAAAGGGGTATTTCTGTGCTGTGACTAACATAATGATGGCGTAGTTGCAAAAAAATAAAAAACTTATATAGAGAAGTGTGTAGGACATATATTATTAAACCTAAGGTGGGACTTTTCCTCCAAAATTCAAATATCAAACATGTTGCTCATCATTTTACCTTCTTAAAGCACAGCTCCTCTGCTTTTGAAGATAATCAGATCCTAACGAGCCAGAGGAAATCTTTTGGTATTGCAAAGTGCCCTAGCCAAAAGCAAACAAACAAACAAAAACCTGTTTACTTCAGTGCTCATTTGTATGGTGTTGGATGTTGCATGTATTTTAGCACAACGGCATGAAGCTTCTTTGCTTTGTAAAGGCAAAAAAAAGTACAGCTGGAATTGTTCCTTGCAGTAGTGTGTTGCTTTACCAAGCGTTTGTCAACCATTTCATCACTCTTCCTTGCTGGAGGTGAGACCATTTCCAACACATTGCTGGTGTGGTGCAAGAGATGTTAGATTTGCACTGACTTTGGGAGTATTTCTGAAACACTATTAACAAAGGTAGGAGAGGAAGAAAGGTTCTCTCAGTGGCTTCCAGGGAGCTCCCATCAGATGTTGGAGTAGACTGGAAGTATATTCTTGCATTATGTTACTGTAACTTGATAAGCTATTACCAGGCTCATTCCTTGAAGGATGTGCAGTGTAGGCTATTATTTACGTGCCAAGGTGAAAAATTTGATGTGGACCAGTTGTGTCCAATATCAAGCACTGCCATTTTCTATTCAGTAACTGGAGCCAGGTAAACAATCCATAATGCATACATGAAATAGTTCATGCTGCTTACCATTTGCCTGCAAACAGATCAACACTGATGCTTTATTCAATATTCCTGATTAATTCCTGTCCACAAATAATTTGCTTGTTTGTTTCTTCCTCTGCAGTCTTGGGGGTGTTTGAGCTATTTTATTCAGGCAGAAAAACCATTGAGTAACGCCTGCCACCAGGGGCAGATGCTTGGGGTGTGGACTGAGGACTCACTTTCTGTGAATACTCTGCAATGTGATTATTACATACATGTAACCTTGCTCTCCCAAATGCTGCAGAAGCACTGGGAAGATGTGGTGCAGGCTTCTGAGCAAAAGTATTCCTCCAGATTCACACTCACTAGATGCTGGCTAGTGAACGTGACTGGATATTCACAGGGTGGGGAAAAAAAGGGGCTAGTGACACAATATTACATGATGAAATAGGCACAGATACTCTTCGATTTCTATTCAGTCCAGTGCTGTTAGCAAGTGTATCAACAACGGCAGATGATGATTTATTTAAGTCCAGTGTAAGCAGCATTCTGCTCCGAACAACCCTTACCTGCATTCACCGGTTGGAAACCAGGTCATCCTTCAAAGCTGCCCATCATCTGAACCTTGGTTATTTTGTGGGGGTGGAATATGAAAGCAGGTGATAAAGTCAGGAAGTTTATGAGCACATGTGCACACGGTTGATACCATTGGGGTATTTTAATTTGTGTGTGTTTGAAGAGGGCAACATAACTACTGTGTATTGCCATGTAAACTCCAATAAAGTCTGTGGGAAATGCCACGTGTTTCTGGAAGCTGCTTCCTCTTTAATGATTCCTATTTTTTCCCTTTTTGTTTTCCTAGGAAGCTTGTTTTGTTCTATTTAAAAGACAAAGGAAAAAGGGCAAAACGGCACATTTTTTGTAGACTCATTAGTTTGCTCATCAATAGTGCCTGCAGAAGGACTCAGCTAGCAGCTAAGATATCAGCTACACCAAGTCTTTTTTACTTATTTCTAGGATCTGAATTTGAACCATTTTGAGTTGTTTGGTATGGTGTGATGAAAAAGCGCTTCTCTGTTGCTCAGTGCATGCTCCTCGGGAGTTCTCAGAGAGTGCTGAAGGAAGGACCAGCTCTGGCCTTTTTGCTGTAAAGGGCAACCATCTCCCTGGTCCCACGTGTCATTCCCCTCCCAGTGCCCTTACTACCCTCAGCAGTCACAGGATGTCCAGCTACTCCGCCAACAGGACTTACGCTTCCCCAAGCTACATTTTGTTGCTGGAGTGCAGGTACAAAAGATAGATCAATGTTTTACCCAGCATGGCTCAGGTAATGGACCAGAAAACACAGAACTCTGATCCTGTGACCTTCGTCTCTGTGGTTTAGTTCATCAGTTCAGCATTTCAGTGGGAACACTGAAGGTAAATGCTTTGAAACCTAGAGTATAATAAACTTATGTTGCCTGTTAGTTTACAGTGATTAGGAAAGATAGATGTGTATCAATCAGGAGCCTGTGGAGGTTAAACCCAACTTTTTCCTGTTTGCTTAAATTACTTATATGCTTAGGAATGGAGAAGGAATCCAGAATAACCTCTGGAATTACTCTTCGGATTCCTATTCACTAGGTACTGTTTCAACTTGGCTTTCCTTTTAGGAGAGAAGCTGCACTTACCCTACCTACATGCTTTTTATACCCTGCACTGCTTTGCCATTATGTTTAGTGCATACTTTATGCTTCCCCTTAGTATTTTGGCATTTTCATTTGCAGCAAGAGCTTTTGCTGCTGAGCCTCTTTATCCTCAGTTGGGAGGAAGAATATAATGCTCTTTGAAGCAGCTAAGAAGTGAAACCTTCGGAGTTGCTAGTAGATTTGGAGCAGTGGTCAGCAAGGAGAAATTATTAGTTGCTAGGGAACCCTTGAATAGAAAGGAAGTAAAGAGTTACAGTCAAAGATAACAGGAGAAGCAGCAGTGTGCTGCCTAATCATAGATGTGAGAAGATCCTGAAGGGATGGAGATGGGACCATGACAAATTTGAAGAAAAGACGTGTAACATGTAGGACCTGATCTGTTAGAGATAGCAACCAAAGGGTAGCAACAGGACTGACCTGCTGGTGCACCTGAGAAGGTGTGTCCTTGGAGTGGCAGGAGCACAAGAACATCTGTAGGCAGAAGGAGAGATAGAGATCAAATGAAGATGTTTTAAGCAATGAGAGTAAGGATGGCAGAGAAAGACAAATCCTCAACACTTTTCATTCATTCAGAATGAAGACAAAGAAAAGCAACATTCAGCAGGACAGCCTGTTTGTTGAGAATGGTGGTGAGATCCTGAGCCAATGAAGAGACCATAGTGGTGCATTTGGCTGAGGCAACATCCAGAGCTGAACAGGGCTAGCTCCTGCTGCAGCAGTAATTTGAGTCTGTGTTTTGCCATGGCACAACTAATGCCACTGCCAGGAGGAGCAGTTAATATTGGGATGCAGCGGTCTTTTTGATGGGCCATTGCCTATTTCAAGCACCCTGTAGAAGTCTTCAGGTTTGGATGCATACCCTTCACTAGGTGATAAAAAGGTTGTTTCATCTCCAGGAAACACCCAGTGCTCATAAAATGGCCTCTCTGTAATAGTCCTAGAAAGGAGAGCAAAGGAGGTAAGATCAGACTGGAATGAGATAGCATCGGCTAAAGAAATGATGCCGGAATTAGCAATGAGGAAAACAAGCACAGATTAATTCAGTAGTTGTGAAAGTTACTGGGCCTGTTGGGCTGGTTGCTGCTCAGTCAGCTGTGGAGAAGCACACCCAGAGAAAGCCTGTCTGCCCCACAGGGCTGCAGCCTGCTCCCAGAGCTCAGCTCTGCAACTGCCATCACCTTCATCTGGAAGGCCACAGGTAACCATGTGCATGCTTAATAGGTCTGGCTGAGCCCAGTGCCTACAGAGCCTTTGCTGGAAAAGGAATGGACTTTCCCGAGGCACTCTGCATGTGGAAACGACCTCTTCCTGCACAGAAAATGGGCCAAAAGGTCTCACACGAGGACAACCAGGAGAACAGGGCTGAAACTCTGGTCATCTGTGAAGTCTTCAGCCAAGGCATAGTCCATGCATCACAAAGGCTGAAGGACTATCTTGGTTTTATGGATCCTCAGAGCAAATTCCAGCCAGCCACAAACACGCTGAGTGAGATGTTTTTGGTCAACTTCATCAGCTTCTGTGTGGAAAAGGGAGTGGAGGAGCATATCACAACCAGCAAAATGACCAAGCAGCAGTCTTCCCTCTTTGGGGTGGATTGGATCTGGACTCTGTCTGGAGCTGACAAGCAAATCAAACTTCAGATCGCTGTGCAGGCTTTGCAGCTGGCAGAGCTTTTCTGTAGCAAAGGCAGCCCTGCTGAGGCGGTGGAGGACTGATGCCGAGAAGCCACCCTGGCAGACGAGCACTTCCAGAATAGGAGCAGGTTTGAGAAGTTGGCAGAGTTCTGCCGCTTGGTGGGACAGGACTGCCTGGGCTTGTTCATCATGTTTGGTGTGCCAGGGAAGCCTAAGGACATCCGAGGAGTCATGCTAGACAGCATTGCCAAGGAGGAACAAAAATGCCACCTGTCGGGCAGGAATGCACTACAGCGATTCATCACCAGTACTGACAGCTTCCTGCCCACAAAAGACATGTTGGAAAATTGCCTCAGTGCAAAAAGCGGACTGAAGGAGGTGGGCAATGTGTACATAAACTTTCTGTAAACCACTCTCTGCCTGCACCAAACACTGCAGTGGGACTCTGATCTCTCTCACTTTTCTTCTTGCACACCATTCTCTCCACCTCCTTATTTCCTACGTCCCCTTCCACCCATCCCCTTACTCCTGCAGAATCCAGGCTGAGTCAGTCTCTCCAGGTTTTAAAACAACAGGATGTACCTGCCAGAAAAAAAGTATTTGTAGAAGGCACGTCATTTTTCCAGAACATTTTGTTCGCCAGACATTAAGTCTTGGCTGGAGCCGATGAAAGCTTTATCACCCTGAGCCTTTGGGAGCTCGTGGTAGATTTGACTCATAGCTTTTGTTTATTGTGTGGCAGACTTTTTTCTGTAACAGGAGGTTGAGGCTGCAATAAAGAAAATGTCCTGGTGCTGGTCAGAAGATTTGCATTGGGTGTGAAGGACAATACCTTTTAAAAATGCATGGAGGTTTGGAGGAGTGAGCTGGTTCCCAGCTAAGAGAAAAATCCCCTCCCCACGATAGAAATGGGCTGTAGGAGAAACCTGTTAATTACCCACCCCTTAAAAGTAGATCAGTGTCAGGCTGCGGAGGGCCTTGGGCCTGTGGCCAAAACACAGGGGCAGGGTTGGTCCCAGGTGCAAAGCCTCTTCTTGCTCAGAGGCTGTGTCAGGTCAAGGTGTGGCACAAGGCAGTGGCAGGTGTTAAAGAAAACTTGGAGAAAATCAACCAATGGGGAAAAAAACCTGGCACTGGAGACATTGGTGGGAGTTTTTGCTTTTCACAACAGCAGTGGCAGCTCCTGACCACTCGTGGCAGAGAGCAAAAGTCTGGAGGAAGCAAAGCTATTTCACTTTGAATTTGTTTTCAGTAGCTTAGCAGCTGATTTCATTTATGGCCTGATTTATTCCATTTCCCTCATCTTTTAGTGGACAGAGTGAAACTTTTGTGTTGCACAATTCTTATTACTTCCTTTCAGCCGCCGTTAACCATTGAAGGAAGACCTGATCAGTTTTCAAACTGGTAAACTCACTTTGTTTATAGCTATATTGCAGTCAAAACCCGAGTAGATGTAGCACTTCAGGGCATGGTCTAGTGGTCAGGGAGATGTTGGGGTGAAGGTTGGACTTAATGATCCTAGAGGTCTTTCTTTTCCAATCTAAATGATTCTGTGATTGAATGGTTTTGTCAGTGCAGAACTCCTCTGCCTGTAGTCTTATAATTTCATTCATTTTATTTAACAGAATAAAAATAATTTCCAAAGCTCATTCTTATCTATTTATTATTTGAGATATAAGATGGGGCAGCTGCAACAGCTGAGAAATAAAGGCTATTTACACAGCCATTAAAAAGGGGAATTGTGGAGCAGTATCTCCATGAGAATGGACATGTGAGCAATCCCAACTGTGAGGCATCAGCAAGGTCACCCAAGGATGGCCACGTGCAGCACGTGCAGCGGCAGTGATGCAGCAAGAAAAAGGAGGCAGAAGGCGGAACTAAGGGCGGCGCCTTGACAGCAGTGCCTGGCCAATCAGGAGATGTTGTTTAGCGTGTGGCAGAATTTGTTGTACCAATCAGAGTTGTGCTTCCAGCACGTGGTCAGCATTGGGGGGTATATAACGAGCGAGATTTGGGCGAATAAACAGCAATGCTTTGGATTACATTAGTCCATGTAGGCGTTGTCCATTGATCTCCTGCAAGTGGCACCCGAACAGGGACCCTCTTGCTGTTGCTTTGCAGAAGTGTATGAAGACAGCTGGAAGGAGAGGGTAGCGGGAAAGCCGACCAAAGCAGCCGTTGTCCTGATGGCTGGAAAAAACGCGCGTGCTGAGTGGAATCTTGCCCTGATCAAGTGATCAGTCAGGGAGGGAGTGGGGTCCACGCTTGCCAAAGAAGAGCAGGCAGTGGTTAAGCTCCTCCAACATATCCTTTCTAAGA